>JAODUO010001607.1:2500-10000 GCA_025642075.2 Ridgeia piscesae | reverse complement strand
TATTCCACCCACCAGCACTGACAAACACAAACACCTCACCAGATGTAAAACCACAATAACGTGCTCATCCACCATTACCCAACCAAAGATTACCCTAAAGAAATAGCATTATGCAGGTTGTCTGAATTTTTGTGAGGACATGTGTAGTGCGGAGTGACTAGAAATGCTGTTTTTGCGCAGCGTGGCATCAAAGCTGTTAAATTATGATAGACAACAGTCGGTATTTGTCTGCGTATTGATACATGTGTCATTTAGATTGGTGATGTCAAAATGATAGGTCACTGTGTCATTCTAACAGGAATGAAGGGTGTCAAGTTTAAAAAGTGGTTTGTGGGACTCTGAGGTATTACAATTTCATGAATATTCCACGGCAGTGGAGGATAAATATGCTGTGACATATTTTTGATAAACGGTCTAATTAAATTAGACAGGAAATGAAGGAAACATTATAATGGCCGCCTATGGAAAACAAAAATGTGGTCTTAGGCCATCAATCATAACTCATACCTGAGTTCTAGTTGTGAGAAATTCCATCAGGTGTTCTTCCGGTATGCCTCCATTTCTGGTCGCTGATGTTTTATTGAGAATCTGCAACATCACTGGCTTGTCTGATGCAACAACATCACTGGCTTGTCTGATACAGTGTCAAGTAATATAAAAGTTTGTAAATAATAACATGATTATATATAATATATTAACAGTATTGGCCTGAGGCATAAAATATCAATGTTTGACACTATTTGAAACTACCTCTTGCCCCCTCTCCAATGTTTTTTGGGTCTAATGCTGGACATCGATATACTGAGATGACCCCTTAAACACATCATGCGCAGACTTTGTGTGGCCCCCCAACATCGCACTCACCTTCTGCATTGCCATCACATGCTCCATGTTCTTCAGAATCGTTCCCGACTCCAGCTCCACCTGCTGGTAGCCGTAATCACCACAAATGATCACCTGACTGTGTTCACTCGCATATTTGAACATCAATCCCAGCAACACCGTCACTTCCGCCACCTGGTGGGATAATGATAACAGTGATAATAATTATCTGACATTGACATCTGAAAGCAGATACTAAACCCATTTTGTAAACCTGATTTAACATTTTTAACACTGACGAACACAGTTTCCTACTAGTTTTAAAACGACGATTACTGTTGCAGTGTTTTTATTTATTATTTCGTATAATGTTCTATTAATTATAATTTTTTAAGTATGTTGAAGATATTTATGCCAACCAAGTCATGCGTAGTTCCTCTAATAAGTTGGTAACAGTGTGTGCAGTTGGTATATGCTTAAATGGTAAACAACACATCCAGTTTCAAAACAAATGTTATTGGCAATATAGCCAAAGTGAGCCGAGCTGCCAGCATAAATATGTGGGGACCTGTCATTATTTCTAGATTACATTATACAACAGACTGCTCACATACCCAAATCATAGACCTCTTGATTTACAATTATCTGTTCAATTTGATTTACAATTATCTGTTCAAACTGTCATGTCTTCATTTCCCCATTTATTAGTGTTAATATGTAGAGTTGCTGCTTACAGTTCGTGGTTCTCCCAGGCTTTTCGCTGACAAGCAAGGCATGTCTGAGCCACCGCCAACATCACAGTACACGACAGTCGTCCCACGGATCGGCTGCACATTGTTTGCTGTTGCGATCATTACTGCGTGGTCAAGGGCTTTTCGATATCGGGTCAGAATTCTTGGGTCATACGCAAGTTCTCTGAAAACACAAATGTCATAGGGATAGTTGAATCTATAAAAAATAGACCAGTCATTTTACTGACAAAAATAGGATAACATAAGGGTTTTTCCGAGACTCCTATTTTCCAGACTAGCTGACATTAATAATAATAATGGGATAACTTCCACTGCACGTAAATCCTTGGAATCCCAACTGAGAGGCACAATACAATTTATCATATCATTATTAAACACCCGACAAACCACACTAATAACCTTTACTGGGCAGTGATCTCACAACCACAATCGCTGATGACAAAAAATTATTCGGAAGGTACAAATAAATTACAACCCTGTAAAAACATCACACATACGGCAGGGCCTGGTTGGTGTTTGACTCTCTTCCACTTCTGCCTCTTTGACCTCTTCCTCCACGACCTTGACCTCTTCCTCCACGACCTTGACCTCTTCCTCCACGACCTTGACCTCTTCCTCCACGACCTTGATCTCTTCCTCCTTGAGCCCTGACCTGGCTTGGCCTAGATGACTGAGTCTGCTCAATGGCTGTGTTGATGATTGCCTCCTCTGTAGCACAACACCAGGCAGGATTAATAATTATTCAAAATTATTGAACTTGCATTGAAATAAACTGTTTTGTGTTCCTCTTTATTAACATTACAAATATAGTCCCTGTGTTTTTTTAAAGCACTGTGCTGCCTTTATTATCTGACCTTGGGGGTATTTTAAATAATGTTCTCATGAGATCGTAAGCACAATTGTGCTACTTAAAAATTAATTTTGCATATTACCTTAAAAATTACTCATAGAATGCCGAATACAAATTCTTCTTATGAATGACAAAATTATATATATTATTAAATATGGAATACAACCATGGATTCAGATTGCGGAAGCACACAATCATGTGTGACAGACAATTTAAATCTTATCACAATCAACATGTTAAAAAACATTGCAACAAGTGGGATGAATAAATACCACTGTTTCCACGCCCGGATCAACTATGACCAATAACAATGTGTGAAATACATTTGAACTAGTATCTTTGCAACATTTCTTCCTCTGTAAATATGGCATAATGACAGCTACAGTCAGACATGGCCTTGTCTGCATAAATGTGCTAATACGCCACCGTTTTATTCAATTCGATGTGATTTGTAAAAGTGCCATGTGATAAAAATGACAAATGTTCATGCTGTAATGTTTCAAATGTTCAACGTATTCACTCACGATTCGACTCATAGGCTTTCTCCATCTCCCCCAGTACAGCGTACGCTGAGAAGAACCGGAATGGGAACTGACGACTGTTAGTTACAGCCCCCTACAACACAGCCCCTTAAAACATTGACAATAAATAAAAACACTTCTAAAATGAGATAATTCTATCTGTGTCATAAATAAGATAAAATAGTAATCAACATATGCACCAGATCATTTCTAATTTGTTACTAATGTTAATGATACTATTAAAAGTTGGATGTGAATACTTGAACCTGTGCATGTCCTTTGGGACAAGAATGTCAGCAGTTGGCATGGTCAAAGTATGTTCAATATTAAAACCATCCAAATAGCTTACTTCTATAATTAGATTGGTTAATCTGCAAAAGACTTGTACATGCTTTTGCAGTTTTCTTTTCTAATTATGATCATATCTGCTCATACACAATTTATCCGGAAGACTTTTTTGTTATTCAGTTTTTGTGAATTCACAAAGAACTGAATAACAAAAAGCTTGCAACCTACAAAAAAACTGAAAGGAAGATGAACTCTGAGAGTGTAAGAAGACACTCCATGTTCTTTATTAGGAAAAACTCAATCATCATTATAAAGAATAGGACACAGAAGGAAGCTGAGAACAAGTTGACAGGTTAGTCTGAATGTGTCATGTCTCTGCTGTCACTTTTAAAGGGGGGTTTTTTTCCCAAAGAAATCCAAAAAAGGGAAAATATTAACCAAAAAGGTTGGCACAGAGAAGCGTGGAGAGAACACTTATGTAGCAGGAGCAGATGGTCTATCAGTGTGCAGAGACAGGATCTGAGACGAGCAGAAGCACCAGGTTTACCTCGTCTGTGAGTTTCCTCAGCACCCATCTGTGGTGTTTCTCACTCATCCCTGACTTGATCATGTTTCTCAGGTTTCTCAACATGGCCATGAAAGGCAACTTGCGATTGTCTGAAAGTGTACAGATCGAGCTACAATTCAGTACTTATGGGGCCAGTTCGGAGTCAGGGGGGGCCACACCCTGTCCCATGGCAGACATGTTCTATAACACCCTCGCAACTGTGGTGGGGAGTATTCAGCCATGCTGCAAATTACTGCGTGAAAACATATCAAATTAAAAACAGTTCTAATTGTTTCCAGCACTCAATAATGTTCTATTAACTGACTAGTTAGTGTGCATTTTGGTTACAATGTTATGATCTCGTGAGGTCCCATTCAAAAGGTCAACCTTTTTCAGAGCATTATCTTCAAGCTGGTCACTATGCTGGCACTGAGGGTGGTCACTATGCTGGCACTGAGGGTGGTCACTATGCTGGCACTGAGGGTGGTCACTATGCTGGCACTGAGGGTGGTCACTATGCTGGCACTGAGGGTGGTCACTATGCTGGCACTGAGGGTGGTCACTATGCTGGCACTGAGGGTGGTCACTATGCTGGCACTGAGGGTGGTCACTATGCTGGCACTGAGGGTGGTCACTATGCTGGCACTGAGGGTGGTCACTATGCTGGCACTGAGGGTGGTCACTATGCTGGCACTGAGGGTGGTCACTATGCTGGCACTGAGGGTGGTCACTATGCTGGCACTGAGGGTGGTCACTATGCTGGCACTGAGGGTGGTCACTATGCTGGCACTGAGGGTGGTCACTATGCTGGCACTGAGGGTGGTCACTGTGCTGGCACTGAGGGTGGTCACTATGCTGGCACTGAGGGTGGTCACTATGCTGGCACTGAGGGTGGTCACTATGCTGGCACTGAGGGTGGTCACTATGCTGGCACTGAGGGTGGTCACTATGCTGGCACTGAGGGTGGTCACTATGCTGGCACTGAGGGTGGTCACTATGCTGGCACTGGTCACTATGCTGGCACTGAGGGTGGTCACTATGCTGGCACTGAGGGTGGTCACTATGCTGGCACTGAGGGTGGTCACTATGCTGGCACTGAGGGTGGTCACTATGCTGGCACTGAGGGTGGTCACTATGCTGGCACTGAGGGTGGTCACTATGCTGGCACTGAGGGGTGGTCACTGTGCTGGCACTGAGGTGGTGCTTGCTGGCACTGAGGGTGGTCACTGTGCTGGCACTGAGGGTGGTCACTGTGCTGGCACTGAGGGTGGTCACTGTGCTGGCACTGAGGGTGGTCACTATGCTGGCACTGAGGGTGGTCACTATGCTGGCACTGAGGGTGGTCACTATGCTGGCACTGAGGGTGGTCACTATGCTGGCACTGAGGGTGGTCACTATGCTGGCACTGAGGGTGGTCACTATGCTGGCACTGAGGGTGGTCACTATGCTGGCACTGAGGGTGGTCACTATGCTGGCACTGAGGGTGGTCACTATGCTGGCACTGAGGGTGGTCACTATGCTGGCACTGAGGGTGGTCACTATGCTGGCACTGAGGGTGGTCACTATGCTGGCACTGAGGGTGGTCACTATGCTGGCACTGAGGGTGGTCACTATGCTGGCACTGAGGGTGGTCACTATGCTGGCACTGAGGGTGGTCACTATGCTGGCACTGAGGGTGGTCACTATGCTGGCACTGAGGGTGGTCACTGTGCTGGCACTGAGGGTGGTCACTGTGCTGGCACTGGGGGTGGTCACTATGCTGGCACTGAGGGTATGGTCACTGTGCTGGCACTGAGGGTGGTCACTATGCTGGCACTGAGGGTGGTCACTATGCTGGCACTGAGGGTGGTCACTATGCTGGCACTGAGGGTGGTCACTATGCTGGCACTGAGGGTGGTCACTATGCTGGCACTGAGGGTGGTCACTATGCTGGCACTGAGGGTGGTCACTATGCTGGCACTGAGGGTGGTCACTATGCTGGCACTGAGGGTGGTCACTATGCTGGCACTGAGGGTGGTCACTATGCTGGCACTGAGGGTGGTCACTATGCTGGCACTGAGGGTGGTCACTATGCTGGCACTGAGGGTGGTCACTATGCTGGCACTGAGGGTGGTCACTATGCTGGCACTGAGGGTGGTCACTATGCTGGCACTGAGGGTGGTCACTATGCTGGCACTGAGGGTGGTCACTATGCTGGCACTGGGGGTGGTCACTATGCTGGCACTGAGGTGGTCACTATGCTGGCACTGGTGGTCACTATGCTGGCACTGAGGGTGGTCACTATGCTGGCACTGGTGGTCACTATGCTGGCACTGAGGGTGGTCACTATGCTGGCACTGAGGGTGGTCACTATGCTGGCACTGAGGGTGGTCACTATGCTGGCACTGAGGGTGGTCACTATGCTGGCACTGAGGGTGGTCACTATGCTGGCACTGAGGGTGGTCACTATGCTGGCACTGAGGGTGGTCACTATGCTGGCACTGAGGGTGGTCACTGTGCTGGCACTGAGGGTGGTCACTGTGCTGGCACTGAGGGACTATGCTGGCACTGAGGGTGGTCACTATGCTGGCACTGAGGGTGGTCACTATGCTGGCACTGAGGGTGGTCACTATGCTGGCACTGAGGGTGGTCACTATGCTGGCACTGAGGGTGGTCACTATGCTGGCACTGAGGGTGGTCACTATGCTGGCACTGAGGGTGGTCACTATGCTGGCACTGAGGGTGGTCACTATGCTGGCACTGAGGGTGGTCACTGTCAGTTGTACTGCCTGTTGTACTCAGTGGTTATTTCATGTCCCAAATTGAGACAGGACCCTCTCACCTCCAATGTTTAATGTGACCTGCTAGTCATTAAGGTTACACAGGTTGAAAGACAGGTTTTTAATCAGATTGAAATGAACGAGCATTAATAATATTCACTAGCAATTTATTCATGATGAAGACATATAATACACATATATTTTGGGGACTCTGTGGGGTCAGGACACATCCCGAAGACTATCGAAAGACCTCACCTATGAGACTCTCCCAGGTGGAGGCTTTGTTCCCATGGAGAGAAACCTGCGTCTCCCACGTCTCAGGAGTGGGAAGTTTCATCCTTTTCCCAGCCTGTTCCTGGTCATACACACCCGGCAAATGTGACTTGGAAAACTCTTCATAACTGCTCGGATACCTACAAGGAAGCACATTCCACTGTTAGTATGTATTATATTCTTTTAAAGACACATTTCTTATTAAATAAAAGGTAATGGCTCTTACATAGGGTGGAATGTTTTCCTTAGGTACCTTAAAAGGGCCGCACTCTTTATCTGGGCTTATTAAGAAGAATTAAGCAATCACCCCACACATACCATACACACACACACACACACACACACACACACACACACACACACACACACACACACACACACACACACACACACACACACACACACACACACACACACACACACATATATACACACACTACACTATACAGAAACACACATACACTCACATATATATACTACGCCACCTACCGTACGCTACAGTAATACTCCCCGCCTCAGGCAATGTCCTCAATACGTCATCCTTGCTACAGTCACAGTCTGTTGCCGCAGGCTCGAATACGAGAACGGGCACAAACTGCGGCTCGGCCCACTGTCTTAACACGACCCCGATCAACACACCGACGAGGCACCCGGATATAAATATGTTCACGTTGTGCCACATGCCGGC
>JAODUO010001606.1:0-84612 GCA_025642075.2 Ridgeia piscesae | reverse complement strand
CGTCACTTCCTGGGCACAGGGGCGATAGGGTAACACACAGATAGGGTGAGAGCGAGATAGGGTGTGAGTGAGATAAGGTGACAGTGAGAATAGATATAGAAACCTGTGTCCGTAAACTGGTGAGGTCCTCACATGACCTTGACAAGGCAGTCATTAATTCATCCTTCTCAGTATCCCTCTTGGCAATCTCTCGCGCTGAGAACATAACAGACAAACCCGTCTTTACAAGACTGTCAGCAAATAACCCAAAGTGACGATAAATGGATGACCAACCAGTCAATCTCAGTGCCCCCCCGCACTTCCCTCCCATTCACAATTACATGGTCTAGTGACTGGAGTCTAACTGAAAAAAGAGCAAACATTTCAATATCATAGACGCAGAATGTATGATATTTAAAAAGAATAAATTTTAAATATGCACCTAACTGAGAGTTGATTATGAATTATAAATTAAATCATATTAAACTGTTGTATAAAGTTAATTAATTAAATTAATTGCGTTACACAAGTTAATAAATAAACAAGTGAATTGAACCTGCGCCTGGTGTTAAACCCACCAAGATTCTGGACTTTCTCGTCAAGTCCAACAAAGCTCTCCTGAGAACACAAGTAAATTACTGAATATTGTAATGTTATTCATTTATGACCATGTCTTCTTTTTAATTGACGCGAGATAAACAAAAACACTTTTTTATAAGATTAACAGGGAATTTTTTCAAATTATGTATGGTGTATTATGACTGGTGAACTGTTAGTGCATGATAATACAAATTCGTGTTAATGTGTTAATTTTCTGAGACCGTCCGATCGATTTACGTTTAAATCTACTGTTTTGGCATTTCTGAAATTTAACACTTAATTTCAACGCTGAGATAGTCTGTTCGAGGTCGCCGTGACCTCGGTTAACATCATAGATGGTGGTGCCATCTAGAAACTCTCTTTGGGGATATTGAAATAGCACATTTTGTTTTTATTGATAATGGTGCAGTGTATTGTGCATCACAAGACAATGAAAAAATCATGTTCATTAGAAAGTGGATCAACTAGGTAGACAGTTCGTAAAGTCCTAAGACTATATGTGAGAGTTGCGAGGGATATAGAGAAATACAAATTAAATATTATTACTACGCACGAGTATTATATTATTATGGTTCTTATATTAGGAATATATGTATGGTGTCTAACAAATTGTTTACTGTACTAGCAATGGGATTAATAGAATGAAAATAATTATAAATATTTAACAAATATCAAACTTTCAGTTCTGCCCATAAAATGACACTAATTCAGGTAAAATAATAACGAATGCTTGCAAAACATAAAACTTTCCCTTTTTCAAATCAGTAGTAATGTTCAATAAAAAGGCCAAGTTCATTCCTCCCACTTCCCTCTCTGTCCCTCCCACCTCCCTCTTTGTCCCTAACACCTCCCTCTTTGTCATTACCACCTCCCTCTCTGACCCTCCCACCTCCCTCTCTGTCCCTCCCACCTCCCTCTCTGTCCCTCCCACCTCCCTCTCCGTCCCTAACACCTCCCTCTCTGTCCCTCCCATCTCCCTCTCTGTCCCTCCCACCTCCCTCTCTGTCACACCCACCTCCCTCTCTGTCCCTAACACCTCCCTCTCTGTCCCTCCCATCTCCCTCTCTGTCCCTCCCACCTCCCTCTCTGTCCTTCCCACCTCCCTCTCTGTCCGTACCACCTCCCTCTCTGTCCCTCCCACCTACTTCTCCTTCCCTCCCATCTCCTCTCTGTCCCTCTTACCTCCCTCTCCATTCCTCCCACCTCCCTCTCCGTCCCACTTCCTTCTCGGCGTGCGTGTCATCATGTTGCTCCTCTTCTGCTCCTTAAGTATCCTGGCTGCATCCTCCCTCTTCCCCAGTAAGTCCCTCTCCACCTCCCTCATGTGGCGCTGTAACTTCTGCCGTCCCACAGCCAGGTCAAGGGCTTCCAACTCAGAGAGCAGTCACTGGTCTCACTGGAGGGTGAATTACAGACCTAGAGAACAGTCACTGGTCTCACTGGAGGGTGAATTACAGACCTAGAGAACAGTCACTGGTCTCACCGGAGGGTGAATTACAGACCTAGAGAACAGTCACTGGTCTCACCGGAGGGTGAATTACAGACCTAGAGAACAGTACTGGTCACGGAGGGTGCAGACCAGAGAGCAGTCACCGGTCTCACTGAAGGGTGACTTAGAGACCCAGAGAACAGTCACTGGTCTCACCGGAGGGTGAATTACAGACCCAGAGAGCAGTCACCGGTCTAACTGGAGGGTGACTTAGAGACCCAGAGAACAGTCACTGGTCTCACTGGAGGGTGAATTACAGACCCAGAGAAGCAGTCACCTGGTCTAACTGGAGGGTGACTTAGAGACCCGAGACAGTCACTGGTCTAACTGGAGGATGACTTAGAGACCCAGAGAACAGTCACTGGTCTCACTGGAGGGTGCCTTAGAGACCCAGAGAGCAGTCACCGGTCTCACTGGAGGGTGACTTAGAGACCCAGAGAACAGTCGCTGGTCTCACTAGACGGTGCCCATGTGTTCAGACTGGTGACGTCACAAAGTATCAATATTCTGGTGTCCAGACTGTGGCCACAGTGTGCATAATATCTGTGTTCACAAGCTGGACGACAGCAAGAAGTGACAATTAACTGTGATGAAGTCCTTTATATCGTGCACCTAGCTGCTTTTGACGTTAGTTAATGTAATTATCATGTTATTTTTAACAGTTCAGTTCATGTCCTTGTCAACTGTGAGTTGTTGCTAATAACTTGTGCACCACTGCCAGGAATTAATATTGGGTGCTGAGTATGAGCTTCAGTGTCACTACCCCACGTGTGTTGTGTGGTCTCGGATCATGACATTGGGACACAGGAGTGAACCATTGAACCATTTTTGCAGCCATATCCACACCCATTGTTCAGACGTCTACACTATGTTTATTACATTGTTATATTTAATGTCGTGTTTTTAATTCTACTATAGGTATACTGTCTACAAAGATTTATTTAATAAACGTGACACTGTCCAATCAAACCATTGCGTTGTTGACAGTCGTATCATCTGCTCAGACGCTAGGTGGCGTCTAGAACGGTAGATACTTGTTCCTTTTTATTTTGTATAATTATTTTGTAACGTAATTATTTTATTTGTTATCGAAAACAGTACACAAACAATTGTATATTATACATATATATATAACGTGTATATTTGTATGTATATAATATAATGGCCAATTATCAAGAAACATTGACAAAATGTTGGGTCTATATATAATAAAAAAATTATAACATGCAGAGGTATTTATGGGCCATGCGTATTGGTCAAAATTTTCTGGGGATACCTAGTTTGCTGTTTGTAATGAAAAATCTGGTCAATATGTAGGTTGTAATGTGTGATATTTGTGGCATTTTGAGTAATCTTTCTGTAAATATTACTATAACATGTTTTACAAGAACAACACAGTATGTAGGGCATTCATAATAATATATATATATCGGTTATAATATATATATATATATATATATATATATATATATATATATATATATATATATATATATATTATATATATATAAATTATATATATATATATAATATTATATTATATATATATATATATATATATATATATATTTATTTATTATATGCGTAAGATATGTTGATGTTTATCTAGGCAGGTTATGTAGTAAGGTTGATGAGTATAGCAGTTTTAATGTGTTTCGGATTTTAGCAAGTAGATAAAACAAATACATAATACTGCAATCCTTTTTCATTTGTATGTGCAGTGTGTCGATTAGAGTGGACAAGTTGGTGTGTGACCTGGTTGTCCGTCTTTTTGTATGTTTTATCTCTATTTCCATTATCAACGTGTTTTATCTCCCTGCTTCTCCATCTCACCCTCCGAGTCCAGGTTGATACGACTGACGCCTATGGCTATGATTCCCACAAACCATTAACTTTGTCAACAGCATGTGAATCCAAATGACAATATAACTGCCCTTGTAGAAATGAATAAAGTTGTATTGTATTGTTGTATATATTTTTTATTGCATTGTTGTTCCACCGCCGCTGTATTGGATTGAAGCATTAATTAGCTTTTTATAGTGGCTTCACACAGATGGAACCATAAGCTATAAGTTTACGGAGGCCATAAGTTTAACAAAGGAATAAACAATCTTACATGCAGATTATCACAAAGACACAAATGTAGTTTTGTACAAATGTTTGTAACCATCGTATTAAGTAGTATAGTGTCAAAACCATTGTTACAAATTGATTCCATCTGTGTGAGGGCGCGATCAACAAATTGGCGCGGGCCTGGATGAATCAGCTCTGTGATTGATTAGCTCTGATATTACCGATGGCCTCGATTACCCAGTCGCCGCGAGGTGGCAGCACCTTTTCATTCCCCGCGTAGCGTCCTGGCGAAGTTATACAGTGGGCTGTCGCGATGAAGCTTTTTGTTATTTTGTTGGTTTTGGAAACGGCATCACTGTCTCACGGTGTCACTACCTCGAAATGTCCGTGCAGTGATCCCCAACTGTGTGAGCCAATCCTCACCACCCCGAAGAAGGAAGTAAGTAACGGCAACTTGTCGGTTGTTGGTGTTGTGTTTACTATTGTTGGAATGTCACGGAGTCAGTGTCACACTCTCGCTCACTGCCATATTGACGTTGTCATGCAGTGGTTGCAAGTGTTGGCAGTCTGCTCTGTCGCGCTCTCACAAAGTCAGAAGCATGGACCATGGTGTTTGTAGCTACGTTGCATCTGCAACCAGAAAGACCAACTGTCTCCTTCACCACAGTGCACAATTATGGCAATTAGTTATTAATAGGAACACGGTTAGTTCAGTTTCATCAATGTCAATGACGTCATCCTTTTCATCCATTTGGAGGCCCTATCAGCAAGTTGCACGTACACTGAGTAGAAGGTATAGCTAGTAGAGATGCATTTAATCAACTTACCAAATCGTCTGAGGAAAAAATCCAAATATATTCAAATAAATAATGCAAGCAAGTGCAAAGCTAATCATTGTAAGCAATTAAGGCATGATATGATTTTATTTACATGGTACGTACAGTTTAGCCGTAAGCTTATAGGCATATAGCAGGTGACTGCTAGCTAAATAGGCAGCAATTAAGTATCTTAACAATGCCAAATCACCAATACTAGTATTGTGCAAGCCATATATGCATAGTATATCACCCATATAGGCTTATAGCATTGCACCATCTCAGCAATGGCAGCAGCTACTGCCAATGCCAATACAGCTGTATTTAGCAATTCCAATACAGAGCAATGCCAACCACAATTATGTGCAACTTTATTGCATTTTATAATTTGAGTAATAATATATATATATATATATATATATATATATATATATAATATATTATAGTATATATATATACCCCAGTATATATATATATATATATATATATATATATATATATATATATATATATATAACATTATAGATGTACTGTATAACTCTATATTAAAACAATTAAATATTGTTTTTATATAAATGGGCTGATAGATTTAAGGGATTCTTTGGGACATGAAAGGGATTCGTTCATGTCCCAAATTAGAATGAAAAAGAATCCCTTTAATCTATAATAGAAAATACAATTTATAGTCTGGTTGAGTGTCTCCATCTGCAGATATAGGCTAATAAATTTATGTATAATTACTTGCAAGATTTTCGATGCCTGTCAAATTTTGCTTTCATTTGACTGACTTTTACCAACAGCCTGCAGCCACTGCATGCCATCCACTAAATATTAACTGCCATATCGCAGAAACCGTTCACATCTGCATGTTTCTGTAATGTTGCTTTGGGCTATACCTTAGGGTACTGCCATTATTCAGGAGAAATATGTGTTTAATTTTCTTATGACCCCAGAAACTGTTAATGTTTTACATTTTGTCAAATGTTTCAAAACATCTTTAGTAATTTTCTTTGATTTTGCATAGACATTTCATGTGGTAGTGCCACCGTATACTAGAAGTCTGTATTTGATTGAATCATTCTAAGGGCTATCGATCAATATCCAAATTCCCAAATATTTCCACCTAGAACAGTGATCTCTATTTATAACTGGACTGTCTGTGAGCACAGGGGTGGCTGAGTGGAGCGACTATAAACACGCAGTAGACTCAGCCATGATCCATTCAGACTGATTTGCCCCTGAACTCAAAGCAGGGAAAAAGGCTTCTAGTAACTTTATGATTTTATTTTGTCAATATCTTCATGTTCTCACTTTTTTTTTAATAGTACTTTTATTAGTAGCAAAACATTTCTTGTTGCAGACGTTTGTGTACTCGTCATTTCCTGACAACTGGATGAAGTACGACTGGAAGAAGATTACAACAATTGCCGCCCGTTACATCAACGCTAGTCTCCTTTGCCACGCACACCGTCAAGGCGTGAAACTTGTTAGATGGCGTACGTTGTTATCATAAATTCACCACGACTTGGTTTTACTGAATGTTTATGGGCAAATCATGCATCTATTTAACCCTTGAAAGACAGATTTACGATGCATTTTACAGACCAGTTTTTGAATATGTTTTTATCTACATTTTTGTGAGAATAACAGTTCTAATTGATATGCTGACAGATCGTACATGAGACACAGCTGTACATCAAGTAAAAGAAATGATGGTATAATTAACAAAAGTGATTATACTACTGCTATGTCAGTCTGATGTACAAAGTTGCTTTTTTTGCATATTATTAATGTCGCTGATCTACACCAGGGTTAGAATTTAGCCAAAAATTAGTGGGGGCCAGCAGGGCCCCCACTTTTCAAAATATAGCAACAAATGCACATTTAAGTCGCATTGTAACTACAGTGTATAAC
Source organism: Ridgeia piscesae (assembly GCA_025642075.2). Classification (NCBI taxonomy): domain Eukaryota; kingdom Metazoa; phylum Annelida; class Polychaeta; order Sabellida; family Siboglinidae; genus Ridgeia; species Ridgeia piscesae. The sequence continues at coordinate 77,742 of JAODUO010001606.1, read as the reverse complement.
TTTATTCAACACAATTCACATGTCACAAACATCATGGCTATAGCCCATGTAGCAGCGTCATTAGTAAATAGTAATGATAATTTCAAGAGATCAATGGCATGCCACTTCATAGTAGATTATGTCTAAGACCTGTCTATTTCTAGTAACACAAGTCTTTAATTCTTTTTCCCTGGCCTAATGAACAGGGTTGTCCTCCTCTGCAACCCCTTGTCAATCAGTTTTAAGCCTGACGAAGGGCAGCAACCTTCTTCCCTCCCACCCACACCCCAAGCATCAACCAGCATCAACCAGCATCATTTACTGGTAAAGTGAATACACTGTAATGACATCTTCTTTACCCTGGCATCTGGAATAGAAATTGTCAGGCCATTATTTATAAATTTTACAGTTCTTTAATGTGTATAATTGTCTGTAGTCCGATATGTATGATCTGGGGGCCAGTCAGGTCCAGTGAGTTGGACATCTGGGGATCCGACAGTAAATGTGGGGGCCAATGGGTCCCCGGTAAATTTGAACCCTGTACATATGCTGGAATATATACAGTGTATCTATAAGTATAATTACATAGATTTCAAAGGAAAATTACAGTGTTGACAGACTATTTAATGACGTTCCCTACCTCAGGGTATTATAACTGTAAAATTATTCCCCAGGCTTTGCAAATTGCAATCTGACTGATGCGGCCGATCGCCATCGCTGGGTGCTTGAACAAGTGAAATACGTTGACGACAACTTCCTGGATGGTGTCAGTATTGATTATGAGAACGGAATCAGCAAAGACCAGCCAAAGTTGAGGGACGCCTTGACAGCACTTGTGAGGGAACTGTCAGAGGCTCTACGCAGACGCTACAAGAACCCACAGGTGAAGTGTCTTACTAACAGGCCGGTACTACAAGAACCCATGGGTGAAGTGTCTTACTAACAGACCAGTACTACAAGAACCCACGGGTGAAGTGTCTTACTAACAGGCCAGCACTACAAGAACCACAGGTGAAGTGTCTTACTAACAGGCCAGTACTACAAGAACCACAGGTGAAGTGTCTTACTAACAGGCCAGTACTACAAGAACCACAGGTGAAGTGTCTTACTAACAGGCCAGTACAACAAGAACCACAGGTGAAGTGTCTTACTAACAGACCAGTACTACAAGAACCCATGGGTGAAGTGTCTTACTAACAGACCAGTACTACAAGAACCACAGGTGAAGTGTCTTACTAACAGGCCAGTACAACAAGAACCACAGGTGAAGTGTCTTACTAACAGACCAGTACTACAAGAACCCATGGGTGAAGTGTCTTACTAACAGACCAGTACTACAAGAACCCACAGGTGAAGTGTCTTACTAACAGACCAGTACTACAAGAACCCACGGGTGAAGTGTCTTACTAACAGGCCAGTACTATAGGAACACACAGGTGAAGTGTCTTACTAAAAGGCCAGTACTACAAGAACCCACAGGTGAAGTGTCTTACTAACAGACCAGTACTACAAGAACCCACAGGTGAAGTGTCTTTCTAACAGGAAAGAGATTTCTGCGGAGGAAGCCTAGTGATCTATTTGCTTTTAAAGAAATACTATTTATGTGGGCATTCCACCGAAGGTCTAAAGTTATGGTTAAGCCAAGATATTTTGCTTGTGATACAGTATTAAGAAGTTGTCCATGAAGCATGTATTGGGTTTTGATGATAGTTTTATTTTTTGTTACAGGGATGACATGGCACTTTTCAAGATTGAATTTCATATTCGATTTTCTTGCCCATTTATCGAGTTTGTGGAGATCTTCCTGGAGTACAGCTGTGTTTGTCTTAGGCTTAAGAACTATATACATTATGGTGTCATCAGCAAAGAGTCTAACTGTAGAAGTAATATTGTCTGGAATGTTGTTAATGTAAAAAAGAAATAGGCAGGGACCAAGTACAGAACCTAGAGGGACTCCTGATGTTACAGGGACTTCAGAGGAGGCCTCGACCTCTATTATTACTCTTTGGGATATGTCGGTTAAAAACGCTTTAACCCAGGAATTTGTTTGCCTTGGATGCCATAGTGATGGAATTTGTCAATTAGTTTGGTAAAAATAACCAGGAAACACTCCCTTTAATAGTTTGGCAGTGACATTGAATCCAAGATCGTTGCAGTTTAACCTGTTATAAATGGTTGCATGTTTGTATGTGTTATTAATATGTAGATTGCTATTGACAACAACAGCGTGCTGTGTTGCTACAGATCACCTTTGCCTCGGCCTACCGTCCTGGTGGCGGCCGACACTACGACTACCGGGCCTTGTCTCACATTCTAGACTTCACCTTCATTATGGCTTATGACGAGAGCGGAAGTGGAAGGGCTTGGGCCAATTGCCCCTTAAACAAGACAGCACAGGGTGGGTTCTTTGTGTTTGACTGTCTCTTACAGGGGGTTTATGGTGATTGTCTTTGGTCGATTCATTGAGAGCATCAGAGATGTTTTGTAACAGTAAAAAACCTAAATTATCTTAACTGGAATCTCAAATTATATGTATTTAATTACAATTATTTAAAATGTAGGAATAATAATGAATCTGTCTTTCTTTATGAAATGGTGTTATCTATTTTGGTTTCAGCAGCAACACTTTTTTATGGCTGAATATTATAACTCTGATATTTATTTGAATGTTGTAACATTATAATAATATCGATATAAAGCATTATTGATCATCTCCTTTTCTACATAATTGGCATTTTAAATTAAATAACAAAGTTTTGTAACATGGAAACACCATTGCATTGTTTTGGCATCCACTGATGTTACTTTACACAACCCTTTAAAAAAACTGACCATACGAAAAATAGAACATTACATATGCCTTCTCACAGCCTAGTCCTCGAGTCTTTCAGTTGAATGTTGATAATTTGTGATCACCGTTGCTATGACTACCTGAAACTTGCTCAGACTGCTGACCTTACATATGACGAACGAAGCCAAATATTGAGCCCAGTCTGGTAGTCACAACAGTGTCAATAGTATATTTTCCACTTCATAGATGGCGTAACTGTTTACATTTATTTCATCATGATGACAAATCCACTGTATGACATGTATAATTCTAAAAACAATGACTTTACCAACATGAGTTCAAACAACAACTGCCTACAGGATGCCTTTTCACCCTTCTCTCTGTCTGTGCTTGTCTTGCATTCTTGTTCTCTCGTCTGTTCTTGTTCTCTCGTCTGTTCTTGTTCTCTCGTCTGTTCTTGTTCTCTCGTCTGTTCTTGTTCTTTCGTCTGTTCTTGTTCTCTCGTCTGTTCTTGTTCTCTCGTCTGTTCTTGTTCTCTCGTCTGTTCATGTTCTCTCGTCTGTTCTTGTTCTCTCGTCTGTTCTTGTTCTCTCGTCTGTTCTTGTTCTTTCGTCTGTTCTTGTTCTTTCGTCTGTTCTTGTTCTCTTGTATGTTCTTGTTCTCTTGTCTGTTCTTGTTCTCTCGTCTGTTCTTGTTCTCTCGTCTCTTCTTGTTCTTTCGTCTGTTCTTGTTCTCTTATATGTTCTTGTTCTCTTGTATGTTCTTGTTCTCTCGTCTGTTCATGTTCTCTCGTCTGTTCTTGTTCTCTCGTCTGTTCTTGTTCTCTCGTCTGTTCTTGTTCTCTCGTCTGTTCTTGTTCTCTCGTCTCTTCTTGTTCTTTCGTCTCTTCTTGTTCTTTCGTCTGTTCTTGTTCTCTTATATGTTCTTGTTCTCTCGTCTCTTCTTGTTCTCTCATCTGTTCTTGTTCTCTCGTCTGTTCTTGTTCTCTTATATGTTCTTGTTCTCTTATATGTTCTTGTTCTCTCGTCTGTTCATGTTCTCTCGTCTCTTCTTGTTCTCTCGTCTCTTCTTGTTCTCTCATCTCTTCTTGTTCTCTTATCTGTACATAAACTTTTATGAAATACTCCATTTACAAATGCAAATATCACGATTCAGTTGTAAATAATTGAAACATACGCACACTGAATTTGGATAAAACTCTAGAAGTTGTTTCAGCTTGCTTAATGACCATGTTTGCATGAATTGTTATGTCATGTTGACTAAGTTATGGTAATCTTATGTAGTGTTATTAATGTGTTCAAAAAATAAATTATTATCAGGTATTTTAGTTGATTTTTAAAGCATATTGCATGTATAAACATGTTTGTGCACTAAAAACATTAAATATATACTACATTCTATTTCTAGTTTGTGTCCACCATTCCTTCTTTGCATTCAAGTATTTATTACAGGTTTGAAGGAGTTTCTTCGGCTGGGAATACCAGCTGATAAACTGGTGCTGGGCCTGCCGTGGTACGGCTACGACTACCCTTGTCTTCACTACACAAAGGTGTGTGAATGTTTCTACAGGATTACCTTCGCAAACAAGCTTTGTTCTGATTTCAAAACTGTTTAGTTTGTGGTATGTTTGGGTGTAATGGTTTACTTGTTTTGACAAATTCCAGGTGTGACTGGTTTTGCTACTGATTCAAATCTTGTGCAACTGAAAGCCAACTTTGTTTGGACTATGCTGCTCCAGTTCATTCAGCTGTATGATATAAATGACTACCTGGCTATAGACAATGGTGGATATTTGTGCATAAATAGTCGTCATTCATTAAATGGAGTGTAACTACTTTTCAGAGAACAGGATATGGTGTATATTTGAGCAAGTCTGCCAAGGAGAATAATGCTTTGAGAGCTCTAGGATTGAATGCTGTGCTGTATAAGAACATACCTTTATATAATCATACAAATAGAGATTAAAACAATATTGTTTAACTTTGAGATTGTGGTTTGGTGAGAAATCAGTACTTAGAAAAAGGAGAAAAGAAAACAGTTTTACAATCTCTGAACTAAATGTAATAGAAATAATTAGTAGATTTATGTGTGTCACATTGACTTGTTAGGACAACAAATGCCTGCTGAAGGAAGTCCCGTCACGTGGCGCCCCCAGTAATGCTGGTGGGTTCCAGCTGAACTACTCAGTCATCAAAGGGCAACTTCTGAAGATGTCATTCACGGGCCGACTGTGGGATGTCGAATCTCAGTCTCCCTACTTTTCTTACAAGAAGGTGACTGACGTTTGAGACTTTGACTTATGAAACCGAATTGTTTTACTCCTCTAGTTAAATTAGACTAGTTTCGATAAAGTTATTCAATTAGCCTGATTTATGCCACTAAATCGACAGCCACTGACACCGCTGTCAGTGAGACAGCTTAACATTGATACATTAATTTCAGGATTCTACAGATACAAATTTGAGAAAAAAATTGGTGATGACAATTAATTTTGTCCTTTTTACTATTTATGATAACACTAATACAATGTTGCTGTTGCATGGATGGAGAAATATAAAAAATGAGACTTTTTCAAACTTTCTGGGGGATTTGAGAACTTGTGGGGCTCAGTATATCAAAAGGCCATACTTGGTCCTCCTATTAATTTTTTTCTATATCCTTAGGAAGATAATTATGCCATCTACAAATATGTTGTGGATGCATGGGTAATTTCATTTGTTTTTACACTGTATGTTAAGTATTAACATTTCAAAATCACAAAAACTTAACCATGAACAATTCTGTATGCCACACTTTCACATTGTGTTGCGTCTTAGCTTGAGTGTGCCCTATTTCTGGAAACAGAGAAACGATGAATTGCAATTTTCAAACTTTGTAGCAAGAGTAAAACGGCTGGTGTAATGTAATTTAATGGGATATTGTCACCAGTTGTACTAAAATAGGAAATAATTATCTTAAAAAGTGTACGTTTATATGCAGTAAAATATATAGTAAATAATAGAATATACAAATGTCTCATAGCATAAAAAAACAATAAACATTATGATAAATAAACCTGCACCACGGATGTGAATATCATGTAATATTAGATAATTAGACATTAAATGCCAATGTATATAGTCTGTTTTAACCGTACCGTTTGTGATGTTGCAGCACAAAGGCAGTGGAGGTGTCTACCAGGTCTGGTATGATGATGCTCCAAGTCTGACGCCCAAGTACAAGTTTGCTGACCACATGCACCTGAGGGGGGTAGGGGTGTTTCAAGTTGACACCCTCGACTACACCGACACCCCCGAGGGGAAACAGGAGAGGGCAGACATGTGGGGTGCACTGCCCGATCGCAAGTAGACAAAGAAGGAGCCCAGCACCAAAGAACAGTCCCAGGTAGTTCCCATAATTACCTGGCCAAAGACACATGGCCCCCAAAAATGTCTATTTGTGTGTAACTTCTGTAAGGTCATTGTAGGGTTACTGAAGGTCATAATATAGTTGGTTAATGTCTTAACTGATACATGCATGTTTGGCTAGGATGATATGCCAGTGGTGCTGATGCAGTCGACAGGTCCTGCATTATGAGGACACGCAGAAACATTCCAGTGCTGTGTTAGCATCTTAGTGAGATCTCTGGTGAGCTTTATGTTTGAAACTGATGTGATCAAAATGCTCTATGTGAGTGTTTGAAGCCATGGGTTGCAAATAGCGTTGTTTATATGTATAATGTGCATGCAACATGGTCATATCGGAGGTGGTATATATAGATATATATATTATATATATATATATATACATATATATATATAAAATATATAAACATGTTGCATATAATTACATTATATATATTAGAGCCATATACCATTGAACCTGTATCTTATAGTTTCGAAATGTTTTTTTTCATCAAAACTGCTATATATTGCTACATAGGTTACACTTGTACATATACTTCTACATAGTTTATAGTTATGTGTGGACAACATAAAATGTTAGAAATCCAATATGATGTCAAATGCACACTGAGATGGGTCTGCAGAATGTGTACATGATTTCATTGCGGCCATTATTGGGAATCTTTGAGTCCGAGACCCCAATGTTGTCTTTGACGTAGTGGTGGCGCACCTCCCAGTGTCAGGAAGCGGTCCTGGTGTTCTGGCTAATCACTAATGTCCGTCATGTCATGCACCTGCTTGTCATCATAATTATCATGTCTTTTGCCGTGTATGTCTACATCAGCTGTAGGTAGTTACTAGTAATGTGTGCACTACTGTAAGCAATTAATATTGGGGGGACTGAGCTTCACCACCCCTCAGTTCTGGTGTTTGGATTGTGACGTTGGAGGAAGGCTGTTGAACTAATTTGTTACTATGCTCAACCCCAATTTCCGATGGCCATGTTTTCACATTGGTCTTAATCTGAGGCCATTTGTTGTTTATTGTAATGCACGGTTCTTAATAAAATATAATGAAAACTGCCTGCAAAGTTGTCCAGTTGAACCTTTGCATTGTAGATACTCTTTTTTATTTTGTACAATTTTGTTTAATTGTATTACATATTTTGTAACATCATTTTATTATGAAAAGATGTAAACAGGAGTAATTATTATACCAAAATATTGGACACAAAGCGAGTGAATGTTTTCTGTATTACATTCTTCCTACAAAGCAGACCTAAACTATACCCTCGGGAGTAGGGCAGACCATATTTGTGTTGTAGCTGTCAAATGAAGTAACACAATTAACATTGTCATATTGTGATCAGATTTGTTTTAGATACAGGACAATGAAGTTACATAAGTTGTGTCTTCGGTCCAAATGTGTTATTTATAAATCATCTTTGCTGCTAAAGGGGTGAACTTTGACTACTTTACCGCAACCACAACGCACAGACAAGTCATTCTTTGTGTGCACAATTCCATTATGTTGTTGGCGGCACGGCATTACATTATTTGTCCCGTGTTTGTGTTATCATTTTATCCTAATGTGAAAGTGTATAATAAATACCAACACAGGATATTGCTAAAGATTATTTTATTTGTTGTCTTACAAATGAAATCAAGCCCACCATTACTACATACAGATTATGAACAGTTCTCTCGATCAACCGTACTGGTGCGTCAGCATCTTCCAAGTAGGTCATTTATGCGTGACCTTTCAACTCGTCTCACACTGGTATCCCCTACATGTCTACCAGAACGGTGGCATTGTTTTATTGCTTTGTATTCTTGTTTCCACTTGCCAGATACCAATCTATGAAGCAATATTTTAATGCTACCATTCTGGCAAACAAAACGCAGCTAGCTGAACTGTCGACAGCAACATCTCCATTCCCATAAACATCCTACACTGTTAACCTTTCGCATCAAATAGATTGATACAAACATGGCGAGAAGCTACATAGGCCCTTTAGACAACCGAGAAACACAAGCAGTCACGACCCTACGTGTCTATCATGGTCGTCCAGTCACAAACCCATCATCTGTTTGTTTGCATTGCCACTGGTTTCGTCATCACAACACCAATACCATGCAATTCACCTTGGCCAAAATGCAGTCCTCTCTATCCAAACAGGGCCAACATTGCACAAAGCTTAATTTACTTACATCTGGATTATCGATACACAGAACGACAGTAAAACATTATCCACCACGCAATGTCTGTATAAAAACTACAGCCTACTTAGAATACGGGTTATCGTAACATGAATTTGTATCACTTCTGTGATGTCTTACATGTGGAATGACTAAAATAACATTCTGATATTAGCCTGCACCTGCTAATAAACCAGTCATTTTGGAACATTTCCGTTTGACTAAAATTACGAACTACAGTAACTGACCAAGACATTAGTAAGATCTTACCGGTTACATGAAAGAACTACACCGGAACATGCCATCCCACCCCCTGATTAAAACCAACAAGGAAATATTCAACCAAATGACAGCGTTTAGTGGTGCGCAATGAAACTGGTGCTGCGTATCACCTGGGCAAAAACGTGCGAGTCGAACCCCGCTGCATGGCGGCAGACATGAAGTGATAGTCACCGTGTTAACACACCTCTGGATGCTGAAGCTTGGACAGACATGAAGTGATAGTCACCGTGTTAACACACTTCTGGATGCTGAAGCTTGGGCAGCAGTAGCGAGAGAAAGAGAACATTCTACAGGGACAAACTAAAACTCATGCCTAAATAAAATATAAAGCTCTGTGTGTCAATCTGCATACATGTTGCTTATGTTTTACTTTCACAATATACAAAATTCACTGGAGGCGGAATACAACGGGCGCCTGCCAGTCGCTTTGCCGACGACGACGGTGCCGCAGACTTCGTCCTGTTGGCTTCCCACAAATGTACATAGCAAATATGACACCGATTCTCGCATCAAAATAACTCTGTTCAAAAATGTGAAAACAGGTCTAGAAAACTAACATGGTACAAGAACATACAATCTTGCGTGTTGCACACGTTTGTGCTATGGCTGCAAAGTATATAGCGGTTGACAGAGGCACAATCAGACACATACTCGACAAGTTAACGTTATCACAAATATACCATATTTAATTAAGCCCCGTGCCCATCCATATATACCGGTATCCTTGAAAAGCTAAATGTGCCACAGTTAAGCGACTACGTCTACGGTTCCATATACACAACGTCTGTGTGTGTGGTGCATCTAATTTGGTGATACTGTCTTCTGTCATGACAGTGTCAGCAACAGCCCAGAGTCCAAACGTAATATACAGTTGTCATTACACTTAAATGCTGAATCGACAGGAAGTAGAAAGCGAACGCTGACCAGATGACAGCGATACAGACATCAACAACACATTTGTCTGAACGGCGAGGTCAGGCAGGCGTCTAAGTGTATACGATAAGCATATTTATACGAAGATGTTTTACCAAGTCTTTGCGTATTGGAAAACACCACATACAGTAAACACAATTCATCGGTCTCTACTAATCAAGTACAAGCGTCTCTCATCTTCCTTCACAGTTGCACGACACAAAAGCATCTACCTGCAACAGGCAAAATGAGATCGTTTAACATAACAATACAACGGTCCACTTAAACATGCACTGGATATCACAAATGTTGACAAATACATATTTGAAGTCTTTAAAAAGTAGCTACAATACTCAATACAATAGTCATATGTACATAGGTGTTATGACACCTGATGCTTAGGATAAAAGACATAGCATTGTAATGTTAACACACTGCTTTATAATCACTTATTATGCAACTCATGTACAACCAAAACAAAAAAGTAGACCTTGACCTCTGTCCTGCTTTTTTTAAACCGAGTGAATAAGCAAACATGAATAATTATTGACGGCCCTTTTATAGAATCTAGAGCAATGGTCTTATGCGATCGATTCAAATAAGTGAAATACACTATTGGAATAACGAATGTTCAATTCACCACCCATTCCGCCAATACTTCAGATTTTAAACAATCTGAAAATGGCTTCTAAAACGACCACCAATAGCTGCAGTATACAACCGATATAACATGGCAGCAAGACCATCACAATGCTTATATTTATTCTACCAGACAGGTGGCGCCACTGTGATTATTTATTTCCTCCATGAGACATGGTCATTGGTGACAATCAAACCGACACTCATTTTTTATGTAATGCTATACATTTTACAACTCCTTAAACTCGCACTATAACCCACAATTTATTACTGTTGTGTACTGACCATCATGAGCTGTAGCTTGTTCAATCTCCATCTGTCTCAGTCTTCGTTTGAATCTCTATCTTCTCGACGGACAGGTCAGGGTTCATGTTAGTCACCGCATTGATGGCCTCTGCCAGAGCCTGCGGTACAGTGAATACGTCAGTTAAACACACAGGTCTGCCTCATGTGACTCCTCCCATCAAAGTGTTCAGTTGCAAAACTGTGAAACGCAGTTGTGTAGCATGGCTTACATGCATGGCTTACTGAAATATCTTCAGTCAGTTTATGGTTTTTGCCAGTGTCCCAAGCCATATAATAATTATCACAGATATACACATAATGCAATATTGCAAACAAGACACTTACTATATCACCTTCCAATCAATACGATTATATTTGTTTATTCTGCACTATGATTCTAACCACATTGCCATTGTGAAAGCTTGTTTCATTTAATTACCTTGTCATGATCAATGTCATCGGCGTCGCTGGAAATTACAACTCTCTTCTCGACCCTGGTCTCAATGGTGCCATCTTTCTCTGTCTTATACTGCAAGTGTGAAGAGGGAACTTCAGTAAAACACAGGCGCTATACCATCAACGCAGAATGTCAGCCTCTTACTCATTGAAAACTAATCACCATAGAAGCACCAAACCCTAATTTAACACATAAATAATCATGTACAGACATCATTTCTGAACATTATGGGCAACAGCAGTAGTAACGCCAATACTGTTCAATACTACGTTAAGCAGCACAGCATTCTACACTGGTCTATAGCTCTTACTACGGCCTATAATCTTCATCCAGATGAATGCTGTCATTGTACATGTTTCATAACAGCTGAAAGCAATAAACATCAAGCTGTGCATTTCACTTATTTCCAGCCAATCCACAGCAAAAGAAAGCATGTCTCTTGTCTGCGACTCAAACTCCTGTCAAATGACTGTTACCGTTACATTGTGTAGCCTCTAAACAATAGCCAACCGTCACGGTGCTAATAACCAGCAAATGAATGCCGCATTAGCACTGTGTAAGAACAAGCAATGTTAAAGCATACGCTGCACAGGACAGTGCTGTTAACATGAGGCGTATGCAGATTAATGCATTTTGCATTGTTAACACAGCGTATTAACACGCTGGTGCACAGTGTGTTAACGCATAAGATGCACCGTGTTACATGCAGGCAGTGACAGCCACCTCGTTTCCTCTTACCTGCCGCCACCGTCAAGATTGCTAATGTAGAAATGATGTGAAAACGTAAACATTTCTCCGATGGAGAGCACCACAAAGCCCCCGTTCGATCGAATCGATGTTAGCTAGCGTTCGCGGGACCGGAGCAAGCTGCTTAGAAACGAAACCGAAAGCTTGTGAACAGCTGCGTAATTCACTCACACGCAAGGTGTTGATTTGGGGTGGTTTAGAAATGCGGACTTTGGATGTGCTGACCGAGTCTGATGGCTTACCGTAGTGGTTTCAGTGGTGCAAGTTCGCGATGAGTGGGCCTGGGCGCTTACTAGCATACCCGGGTCCTCCTCAACCACGGAGCCATCAGCCATATATGTGACCGTACGGGTCTGGGTTTTAACAAGGGGCACATCGGTGGTGGTTCGAGTATCATAGTCAGTATTGGGCTCATATTTCATCATCTCTGTGTCGACGGTGGGAGGAGGCTAAAACCAAAGCAAACAAGTTGCCTTCACTCACTAGCCGGCCATGCACTATACACGCCACCAGGTGGCGTCACCTACGAGCAGCACCATGCCATGTCAGCGACACAATCGTGCCATAAGACATTGTCGGACATCGCTTGCTTTCACTTCTAGTAACAGTGGCTTTACTCTAAGTCTCAAGTCCCAAGACAGCCCCCTTAATATTCTGATGATTTATCTTTATATTTTATTACTCTCATCTATCGTCTATGTAGCCTAGCATAACAGCATAAAAAATAATTGATACAAATTAATTTCGTGGAGCAGTTCTGTAATAAAACATTGTAAGATCTCCAGAAAGATTTCATGTCTTTCCCATAATCTTTAAAATAGCTATCTTGAGGTGGATGACTCTTGGGTGAGCTTAGTAAATCTACCATAGACTACAGCACGCAGATGTCTAACAGACATCTGAAGACAGCCACACAGAGCTAACACACACAGGCATGCACGCACATGCCCAGAGAACACACCACAGCCACTAGTGACAGACCAGTCATAGCGTGAGCTGATACGGCAGAGTACCAGACACTTAACTACAGATACAATGTCTTCTGGGGTCTACAAAGGTATTTGGCTGCAATATTGTTATCATTTCACAACTACTGCGGATCGTTTTTCAAATAAAGACCAAAGAACCTAGAAATATTTACAACAAAAGGTATCATGACAATTACACGATAATTCTTAATGTGTAACAAACATCACATCATTTCACTTTTAAAGGTACAAAGTCCAATTGTTTTCATTATAAAACCATGTATATACTATAAATTACATCTACTAAAATTTTCTAAATGTTTTAAGACAAACCAATTGTATTACTATATTCAGAATTGTATCTGTCTGTGACAATCGACATTGATGTCCCTTCTGTCACATAAACAGGACAAAGCCTTAAAATTACACAATGATCAAAAAGATCACACATAATGGTTCTTTTAATTGGTAAATGTACTTGAATAGCTATTGTGTACACAATGTCACATGGTTTGTAATAGGTTTTCCCAATAAAAACTATCAGACATCGTACCTTTAAACTTCAATCATTACAAATCATCCCAGTAAGCCGAGGTTCTCAATGCTACTATTTTCTCCAATCCAAGTATAAAAAAGTATAGCATTATTTCATTTATAGTGCACCAGCCCATTCTTAGGCTTGTACACACTATAAAACATCTCTCTCTAGAACGCATAAAACATGTATATTCTAGTTAAATATATGAAATATACAATACATTAGGGTTTATAAAATATTAAAATAACCATAATGAAGGCAACATATTTATAAATAAAACATACATACAAAATGAGTTAATAGAATTATGCTTATTCCCAGTTCCTCAGTGGAAGTAAATGAGCTGATAAGAATCCGCTTTAGGTGAGTTGAACATATACATTATATACATTAATTAGTTTATTTCATTATGACGTATATTTATAGCAGAGTTTATTATTTCTGTATATTTACTTAATTGCTGTATTTAATTGTATTTTACTGTTATTCATTTATATCTTAGAAACATTCCAATGATTTTTAATGCATTTTAAAATACCATGTACATTATATTTGGATTAATTCATGATTATTACATTATCTGGTCATTTTACTAGAAACATATTTTATATTCTCCGTTCCAACATTTTCCATACTGTTGTTTTAGAAAATGGAAGTTTATTTGGCCATTGTTGTTGCCTCATGAGTTCTGAGTTCTACATGTTGTAAAGCACTATGAACAATTATAATCGGATCTTGCGCTATATTAAATAAAACACAGCAATATTATCATCAGTGTACAAGTTGTCAGAACCTCAGCAGTGGGATGATTGCACTAGACCAGCGCTTCTACTCGCACACACTTCACACAGTCAACACAGCATGCAAGGCCGCAGCCACACTGTGGGCAGGGGTCACAGGGTCAAACTGACCGTAGTCTGGACAGAGCTGGTGCCGTGGGCGCTAGTGGTTTGTTGTACTACTGTCTTGGTTGTAGTTGTCGAGTAGCCGGGGCCGCCCCACTGTTCCTCGCCCTGGGGTCCTAGGCCACTACGCCCCATGCTGGCAAAGTGGTCCTCCTGCGTTGGTGGCAGGCCGTCACCGCCCTGCAACCAGTCAACATCACGTGCTTACCACCGACTCAACGTCACACATTTATCTCAGCATGTGTTACAAGTTCACTATCAAAGTCCTGATTGTGTTAAATTCAATTTCAGGAAATAATAGTTACCATTCAGAATTCTTGATTCTTAAAGCTTTCAGGACATTCACACGGTCCGTACACAAGTGTCACAGTGCTCTCTGTTGTCATGTGACCACAGTAGCTCCACAAAAACCATTGCGGTCATGTGACAACCGCTAATATTGTCACATGACAACAGAGCAGTGCATGAAAAGCTGCACGAACAAAAACAGGACCCTGAGAGGTAAGTGTACAGTATTATCAAAATCATTTCTAATAAATACTTTAAGATTTACTGTAATATGTAATTAAAATATTTGAAATAAATTTTATAATTAAAAAATCTCAGTCATTTATAAAAATCTGTTTACATTTTGGCTCTCCTAAAGATGGAATCACCAATAAAACTGATGTTCCATTTGGATTATGTCATCAGGCAAGTGTGGAAACCCCTAATTACAATGATACAACTTATGAATGAGGATAAAGTATTATATTATGTACGTTATTTAAACGATGGATAAATGGATGGATAAAGCAAGAAATACATAAAATTAGCTATACTGAAGAATGCTTAGTAACTGGACAATTAAACAGTTTTTGTGATAATTAAGAAGAGAATTAAGAACAAGGGTATATGAGAAATTACCAGTTTTATACAATATTACACATATTTATGGTTTATATAAGATTCCATGATTTTTCATCATTTAGTAACTGCAAAGAAACTTTTTTGAGATGAAGTACCAAACTGAGACAAAACGTGAAAGGCAAATGATGCAAGCGTTGTAAGCTGTGGATGTATTTTATATGCGACAAGAAGATAAGCGAGCCAGAAAGGCAGAGTAAATATTGAATAAAGCAATGATTCTGTCTGCAAATGGCCATGTACAAAATGTACAACGGTACTCTTAATGAAAACCCATTTACCTATAGGAAAGAGATAATTAACAAAGCAAGTTTAAATAATAAAAGAAAGCCTTTAGTACTGATCTAGTTGCAAGCAAAGCAGGAAATGGTCAAATGTCATGCGATATAGCCAACATTTGCAGCAAACACATGATAAGCAACTGAAACAAAACCACGAAAAAAATGTGCTGACAAAAAGCATATTTGCACATGCTAAAACTAAGCCACCACTGACTTGCTCCGTGCGCAGAAACATCAGATTTCAACGTAAAATGACAGAAAAAACAACAAAAGACTGAGGTGTTAGTAAAAAATGCAGCGATTAAATGCAGTGAGGCGCGTCGTTTGTGAGTAGTAACATGCTGAACCTGTGTGGAATCGTCATTGGGGTTCCTTGTGGTGGTGGTGGTGATATATACATTCTTTGTGACAATTATGTTTCCAGCCGCGTCACGGATCTGTCCGTCCTGCAGTGGCTCGCCGTTCACGTCGGTTGTAATGATGTTCCCATACTGGTCACGTGGCAACAAGCCATCGCCGGCGCCCTCTCTGATGGGGTTTCCGTACTGATCGCGTGGCATAGTGCCGCTGTCTCCGCCATAAATTATGTTGCCGTACTGATCGCGGGGCTGTCCATCTCCCGCCCCCTCGGACAGGATAATGTTGCCATACTGGTCACGCGGTCGGCCATCCGGACTCATCCCACCTGTGCGACCCTGGTCACTAGTAGGGCTATATGGGCCCTACCAGAAACACAATATAACGTCCCTTGTTTGAACCGCACAATACAAGCTGGAGACAAAGTGATTTCAGGTTTTTGAAAAACAAATTTGTTCACCTCTTAACCTTGAAAGTCTGATTACTATTAGACCCAAAAGTCAAAAACTAAAGCCGCTATGATTTCCAACAATGTTAATTAAAGTTACACTTTGTCTTGAACATTATCAGGTTCAAGAAGACTATGTTAAGAAAGACAGATGTATTCATTGCTGTAGTTTACACCTATTTATATAGTATTACTTCCAAAAGTGTCAAGTCACAAGAAAACATGTTATTCTTACCAACTGTCCAACGTGATACACAAGGTTCACATACACATTTTTTTTAAATTATCAGGTGGTACAGAAATATGACACCCACTTAACTGGACGAGTAATTCAGTAAAACTACCATGACAGCTCTTACAGTAACATTCCACTAGAATTTCCGAGTGAATGCTGGATTTCAAAGGATAACAATCTTAACAATAAGATAGATGACCGCTAAAATGGCTGTTCCCAGCCTACCTGATCGAAGGGTCCACCTTGGCCTGGCTTGACCGTCTTGACGTAAGCAACACGTGACGCGTCGGGTCCAGTGCCAGCCAGCACTGTCACCTTACCACCCTACACGGTAGCCATGGCAACAACACACAGGTTAGATATACAAACAACAACAATCTTGCACAGCACTCTCTCCACGTTAGTAATGGTACAGTTGTTAGCATACAAAACTGATACACGTGCACGGCTTTCTCTGGGATTTAAAACAATGTTAATTATCTCACAATGCCACAAAAAGAACATTGGAAGACAATATCGACTAGATTTTTGTAGTCGACATTGAACGTGCCATTTCAGTTTGGTTTCTCAAACTATTCTGTTATTTCGTATACAAAGAATGCCGTGCATGAACACAGTTTAAACAACACACAAACTGAAACAAAACGACATGGCAATCTGCTGCAGTAGCCATGTCAACTCTGAAAAAGGACATGCAAGGGTGTGTGTTAGACGTGATGCATGTTTTACCAATGCCATATGCAGCCCCTGTATGCGACATTAACTTGGATGGACGTAAAACTGTACACTGAAATGTTGTAACTAAGTTATCATGTTCTCAGAAAAATTTATTAACCATGGTAATCTACTAGCAGACTTTGTGATCCCACTTGGGAATAAAAAAATTCGTGAAATATTTTTAAACCAAAAAAATTATTACACAGGTTTTGACCTCATGTCTAAGAACATGCCATGACTGAAGAAAGTGGCACGAAAATTACACTAATGTAACACACACTGTAAGGATTATAAAAAAAAATTACTGGCATAACACATCTATGCAGTGTGAGCATACTGGGGCTGCAGACATTGGTAGGTACAACATAAAACAAACACAAGTCATGCTGACAAGTGAGTGTGACAAGCCACCTCAGTGACATGCCGGCCCTGTCCCTGACTCGAGCCCCACGCCTGCACGTAACTGTCATCAGACACAGGTAAATGTCTCAATGACAGCACCCGGCCATTCTTGTCCAGGTTGACGACAATCTTGGGCTTCCTTCCTTCCTGAAACCAGTTGTTGTCCGACGCAGTTACCAGACTGTCAATGTCATAGATTAAATTATAATTTACTTTTTACATTATTTTCTTTACAGTATCTTCATTATAACAGTGGTCCTTTGCTAGCAATATTTTATATTCTATTAATCAGTCTTTCTGACTGCTTGATAACATTTGTTTTCATGGGACAAAATGAAACATGGGAGATTTCAATAACAGCATTTTATTACTGTTATACATTACTGCATGGTAATGATTTTATAATAATTGAGACCTTTTAAAATGTATTACGTACTTTGCACATAAATTCAAGTAATTTTATCAGATGAAGGCTACCGTGTACACTGTTACTGGGTGTTATTAAAGATACTAGCCATAACTTCCAAATAAACTACATGCAACTAATGTCAACTGTGAAACAAGAGATGCAATTAAATTTCTAAACAGAAATTGTTCAATAGCATGCAATCATTTCTTATGGTATTTAAGTTAAAAAACAGTTTATAATTATAACTATTCTTGACAATGTAAACAAATACGGAAAGACTTCAAACACTTATTTGCCCTGGACAGACAGTCATGGGAAATAAGGAAAGGGGGTTCAGGTAGTGAAATAACAACTAAAAACTTGGTCATGCAAGACTGTTAGATCGTAAACAACGTAAGTCATAATGCTGACATAATAGCTATGTAGCTAATGACCTTGCAAACACTGAAATGCCACATAGATGAGTTCATTTATCCCATTTTTTAACATCTGCTGTCATTGGCTTGCAATTACTATTATAAAAAATTCCAAATGGAAGGAGCTGGGGTGTTGATATGTCAATGTCAGTTATATCTTCATGCAGAAATATTTGCATGCATTTAAATCTCAAATTAAATAGCAAAGTTTCTCCTAGATCAGGTAGTTTACTGGGTGAAATTTTACTACTAAACACATCAAATTAATCTACAGTTTTGTAAAAGGTATGTTAAATATATATGTCATCACAATTTTGGCCAGCGTCAAAACAGTCACATAGACAACGACTGTCACATTGATGTTACAACGGCAAACGTCTACAAATAACAAGTGATCAAAATGGTTAGTCGCATTCAACGTCGGGAGCATGCAGCGCACTCTGGTGACAAGTATGTGCACCTTGACGGCCCACTTCATGTTCTCCTGCTGCACGTTGCCTGTCAGGGCGTGGTTGCGGCGGGCCAGTGACCCCAGGGACTGGGTCCGCCCCGCCCCTGCCCCCAACATGGCGGCACTGCTGCACTGCTCAGGCTCGAAAACACCCGACGATGGCGAAGACGATAACTGAACAGAGTCATGTCATCTGTACTACAAGTGCATGATGGGATAGAGGCATGTGTCGTAATGACTGTATGTATTCAGACACTGTATGTTGTCAGATGTCCTACAAATCTACAATTAATTACACTGTTTTTAGATATCTGTGTACATAATTTTTCCTTTGTTGCCATGTAAATCAGTTGCCAACTGCCAATAGTGATCTATAACATACATCTTCTCACCAATTACGCTACAAGGTCAGATTAATATCATGGGTGGGTGAGAAAATGTTACAAATTAAAATTATTCATGTTTGGAAATATCTGGACAGTGGTCTGTGAAATATTTTTGTGAAACTTGTTTATGGACAGCCAAGATTGTTTTTACTTTAGGTGTCTGAATACACATGGTCAGTTTAGGCTACAGTCATACATGTAAATGTGATAGCAGCATTCAGTCCATGGAACATCATCTTACAATATCATATGACATGTGATACACTTGAATAAATATGTAAACATTATGTAAACTAATATAAACGACAGTATTTACGTATATCTATCACAACGACAGTATTACGACAGTATTACGTATATCTATCACAAACCTCATGTTCTGGGTTGTTCGGGTCCATCGCTCCCAAATTGCGATCATCTTCAGTGTCGGCAAATGGCACCGACCCCTGGCGGCCACGACGACCCTTGAGGTCAAGGGTCGCTGTCCGTGAATCATTGGGTCTGTACAGCTCAGATCTCTCAGTGGTGTTGCAACTATAGGCACCAGGACCTACAACACACAGACGCACAGTGTCAGTCAAGAACTCTTTGTTTGGATGTGAAATCATTGACATTCCAAGGGTTGGTCATTCTCAACGTTACAGCTGGTTCCACTAGACTGTCCTGTATTGAAAACAGCATAACATCCTGGTTTAGAATACAGGCACACAACTTGTTCCAAGTGTAAAGACTCGTTGCTGCACTGTCAGATAAGCTTTAGGTCTACAAAGTGGTTTGGATAATCACAATTTGTGAGTGTGCAGATAATGAAATTGAACAAAATATTACAACGGAATGCGTAAAACAACCTCAGACTTCAATATGGAACTTCATTCTGCAAATATAATTAAACTTACTTACTTTCTAGACACACAATATACCTGTATATATAATTATATACACGCTTTGGGTCCACAAAGAGGTTTGGATAATCATAACTTGTGAGTGTGCAGGTATTGGAATTAAACAGAATATTTCAACGGAATGTGCACAAAATTTTCAGGCTTCAATATCGAACTTCATTCTGTAAATCTAATTAAAATTACTTACTTTCGAGACACTCAATATATATATATATACCTCAAATTAATTTCCCAGAAAACATATGTACAGTGTAAACGATAAATGGCATGCATGTATAAAAGGTTAGTTGAAAGCTGCTATGGTTGTTTATTGTCACATTCACCAAGCTTCATAGCACCCCTATATAAGACATGGTTTTGTATTCTCTTCCACAAGGGAGGCCTTCTTGCACCACTAAGATGCTACATCTGAACTAAACACCAGTTTCACATGATTTGGTTTTAAATTATCTTCTCTCACGATGAAGATGTAACAAACTAAAGCACCCAATACACATTTGACATTGCTGTTTCTGTGTGACATAAAAAACAATGCCATGTTACACATTCCACAAAACCAGAATGTCATTCCATTCAAGATCAAACCAAACTTGATCCTGGCTCAAACTACATCGTTCCATTGTCAGCTACTTTTGACCGTTGGTTTTAACTAAGTAAAACACAAATAAGAAACAGTTAACAAAACCGTGGCTTTATTGCAGAGGCAACACATCTAACAACCCTGCAACTTCACACAAAAAACACCAACAACAAAAATATTTCCAAGGATCCTTGCAGCAACCTTCAGGTAAACTGAAATGAACAAAAGAAAATCGAACTACATATCAAAGACAGCAAATAACTAGAAACTAGTTACGGTAGCTGCAACAGACAGCAATAATTCACAAGACAGGCAAGTTAGGTTCCAGCTCTTCCTCTACGTTAATACAAACAGCCACATAATTGAAAACCATAAACAAAAAAACGGCAAAAATGCGGCATGCATATTAACAGCAGCAAAATGGTCGATTTTCTTATAAAAAAGCAAATTGCATAAATACTGAACATTGCTGCATTTGTACAACATAACAGACAACACCTCATCACCCTGAAGCTGTCTTACAGGAAGCTACAAATACAGGCATGCTGTTGTCTCCGGCACAAAAATTGCATCAGTCACCTGTAAAGCCAAACTGTAATCTGAGGCGTCATCGTTAACAAAAGCCAGCAATTCGACAGTTATATTATAACACACACTGCTCTCTGCAATGGCCACCGACTCACACACCAACAGAGCACCTGTACGAAACACACAAACATGTCGACAGAGTACAGACACAGAGAGAGACAGAGGATGATATCATCTACGATGGCAGAAAGCAATAAAGGCTACCGTCGGGTGTACCTGATGTTGAATCACTCAAAGCGGGCTCAGACAGAGTGCCCACGCCCCCTAGAAAGAGAGACATCATACTCCAACTTACTGGGCGGTCGCTCACTGCACCGTCACACTGCCGACGCTACGGCTGTGAGCAACCCTGCAGATTAGCTGCATAATCACCAGTGGACGATTACAGTTGTGTTTGCTGGCACTACACTCATTACTACCAAACACAGCTGTTTTACTACAAACAATCCAACTACCATCGACGTTAACTACCAGATTACTGCCAGTTTTAACTGCTGCTGTTGTATGCACCCAAAACAGTGTCTACCGTCTCTACATTGTAAGTAATTCCTCCATGTTAAGTTATTGTTAACCCTACCATCTATGACAAGCCGAGAAGGATTTATTATGAAACTAAACATCTGAACATTTAACAAAACAGTACAGCGTTGAAAGTAACGAATAGTGAGGCTGAGTGTGGTCTACATGCCAGGACATGCAAGGTCAACATACATCACAGCAAGCAAATTCTAGGAAGAAACTCACTCTTAGCTGCTATCGTTGTGCTAACTTTGAAGAAGTATATAAATAAGTGTAAGTCGGTGACACTAGCACTAATAAAATAACATCCAAAGTTAACAGGCTGATTCTGTGAAACATAAAAACCTTACAGATATCACTGAGATTGCAGACTATTCATGTTGTGGTCAAGACGCCCAAAAATCAACGCCTTCTTATAAATCATCAGGTTGTGTTGCATGTGTCGCCTAGAAGCACACTTGACAACTTACCACATTCACATCCACACTAAATACAGTACAGAGGCAACTGCACCAAATAACAAGAGGTACCTCGGCTAGCCTGAAATGCATCCCTGGCAATTTAGGCATGCACAAGGCAGCAGCACAAGAGATGTGTGTCTAACTAACCTCCGTCCATACTGCGGGTGCCAGAGTAGCGTCTGGGCGCCGACCGGTCGAAGTAGGGCATGGGGCGGTTGATGTTGGCGGCTGCCTGCCGGGTCTGGTACTGCGTGCGTCCGGAGTAGCGAAACTTTGAGCCGAAGCGCGGGAAGAAACCAGACTTCTGTGGCGGTTCTGGCTCCCTCAATCTGGAGTAGTAGTTACGGAGTGTAAGTTACTCAACACAAACAACATCAGTGAGTCTGTGTAATAACTTGTGTTTACTTGGTCGTTTTCTATGTTTTGTGAAACTCATTTTGTTGTTGTAATTCTATACTTTAACCACACTAAGATTTGCATAGAAGGGAAGTCAACAATGCATATATATTATCGCCCACCGCTCATGTCGTTTCTACCGTACATTTAACGTGTGTCTCGAACAGTCATACTTCATCTCACAAATTTATGCTACTGCATACAAAGTTATTCACACTTTTGCAAGATACTAGTGAAAATAATACATATATATATATATATATATATATATATATATATATATTAATTATTTAACACAAATATATGCTCTATTATCAATCTGAGCATACAAATACTACACACGAACATCAACAGACTAGATTTGCAGTGGTTTGTGTGATGTGTGTGCAATGCTCACCGGAAGAATGTGTGGTGCTCCACAGCCGTCTTCCACAGCCTCTTGGCCATCCGGTGACTCTCCAGCTTGAAGCCTATTGTGCTCTCAAACTGCTCAAACTGCAACAAGCACCGTGACCGGTCAACACTGCTACAGTCCACTACACACCAAGACATCTCAATAAGAACACACTCAACACTATCCACACCAATAAGAACTGTTATGAATTTTCCTTTTCCCCCCCGAACAATAGAATATTAGTATTCCCTCTACCATATGCAATAATCAGTATTCCTGAACCACAGAAATTTAGACAAGCTTTGATGTATGACTAATAACCTAAACCCTGACCATCTGACTCCACTAGGAGTGTTAGCCCGTACTCAACCAAGAAGCAAGACAGCTGCAAATGAAATGGTTAGCTGTGTGCAGTTTTGCCAGTTTTCACTCCCAAATATATTTGAAAGTATCATAAGATCTTGTTTCAAAGAGGAAATAAAAAACATGTTGTCGACTTACACAGTAGTTGACAAACTTTGTGTTTTCTAAATCGGATCCTCTGTACTAATGTGAATAAAAAAAATCATTTCTTATGATCTGCATAAATAGTGGCTCATTCTTACCTCTCCCGGTCGAATCTTGATGTAGAAGTTGTTCCTCTTGTAGGAGATCTTGAGGATCTTGGGCCACGCGAAGCGGTTGATCCTTAACCTGTCCCTGTAGACGAGCAGGCCACTGGCGCATACTCCCAGCATGATCTCCAGATCCTCAGAGTCCTACCATAACAACAACACAGCATACAGATCACAGCATACAGACCACAGCATACAGACCACAGCATACAGATCACAGCATACAGATCACAGCATACAGACCACGTGTCTGAGCCAAAAGGGTTGTTCATGTAAGTTGTTGTAATGTCTCACAAAATACATTATGTATGGATGGAGGGTCATTTGGTCACCACCTAGGTCCTACACCTAGGTCCTACACCTAGGTCCTACAATCCATTGAACATACATAATGCACACTGACACTTGTGGATGACAGAACTGGACGGAGAATGCTCTGGCAACTGTTTCATGTCACTTTTACCTGGTTGTTATTGGCCATTGGTTTCTACACCACTTTGGATGGATCAAAACGTTCTTAGACGATATATCAAATAGTATTATGCATAAATGTATATGTAAATCAATTACACTGAACTGCCTAGTTCAATTTGCGTCTGAATAAAAATAGTACCAAATGTTTCAGTTATTCTGGCACAAAGAACAGGTGTTTATATTTTGTATCTTTGTTGAAGACAGAAAATAACTGAGAGTGTGACTTAAATATTGCTGGCAGTCTCCAAGTCACATATTTGTTTGTACACAAGCTCACAGTTAGAAGGACATTCATAGGCTATTTACGCCACATCTAACAATACCATGCTACTGACAACTGTTAACTGATATGCTTGGACTAGTTTTTGCATGTCTATCTATATCAGGCAAGCCACACTCCCATATATCATACAGCAGCCGTCTACATCGCATAACATAAACAGCAGTCAATCCACAACAGCCAGTGTGACGGCATTACACAGGTGTTATCAGCCCTTCGCCTAGTTATTCGGAACACTAAAGGATTGTCTCATAAGTTTGCAAAAACATTGCACATCTAGTATTATCGATCCAACTCTCTCCACCGTGCCTTTGTGTGGTGTGGAACTTTCACTTTGTGGCGCCACTGAAGTAATGTTTTCCTCTTCTGTATATATATATATATATATATATATATATATATATATATATATATATATATATATATATATGGTGAGAGGAACCACCCTATGCATAACATTCGAGAACTCGGCAGTTTGCATGAACATGAACTGTTTTTTTCATAACAGACAATGAGTGCGCAAATCTTTAACATCACACAACCCCTTAGCCACAAGGTTACCATGACTACAAAATCAAAATAATGGATGTAGATCTAATAGAATCTGTGACTTACCCTTGCTTTGTGGAGGTCCACACCGTACATGGCCAGTTTCTTGGCATTTTCCAGGTAGTGCAACTCAGCTTCGGATGGAGTCTGTCCCCTATAAAATCACAACTTTGTCAACAACTGGTTAAGTTCAAGTGCAGCCTGCATATTTACTGCAATTGGCTGGTTTGTTTTGATTATAATTCTCACGTGAGTGACTGGCAAACACATTTCAATGAGAACTTGGGGGCTCACTTACTCTGACACAATGGTCATCAATAATAAATTGTACTGGTATTGTTGATCAATTGGTTATATTTTATTGATACTTCTGGAGGGGATTAATCAAAACAACTGTTGAATTATATGGTGAACCACAACACCACATAAGCCTTTTGCAAGGTTTTATGTTCGGTTTTTCAGGATTGTAGCATATTTTACCGAAACTTAATAAAGTGTATAATAAGACAACACATATATACAAGACAAATATATTTTAATAATATGTGCTGAGTGGCTATGTCGTCTAGTGAGTCTAATTAAGTTCCCCTGAATCACTACCAAAGGCTGATCACATGATGCGATGTTCAAAGGTTATTAAAAAGAAATGATATGAAAATAAATAAAAAATTACTCAGCCAAGACCAAATTAAAACTGCTCGCTGTTTTTTCTGCCAAAAATCGATTGTTAGAGAAAAAATGTTTATGCTACCCTACCATTCTCCCACGACTCCCACGTTCACAGAAAAACCCCTTCTCTAATCAGTTACCCCATACCAGGGGCACACTAACCTTCCCCATGCCTTGAGGGATCAACATAACACCAAACATGCACAACCACAAAGCAACCGTGACAAAGCGACAGTGACAGGGGTGACAGGACGCCATCACAAGGCAATTTCCAAGAATAACAACAGAAGGCCCGCCCAGCAGGCTGGCCACACATGCAAATTGCTTTGGAATGTCAGCCCTTGACTGACCAAACACATGTTTCTGATGTAGATGTAAATAACAGTCAACATTAAATTCTTCATTTCGTGTGCCATGTTATGTTATTTCTTTCAATAATTAACCCTCATAGTGTGTACTATGCAAAGTTGTTTTGATACGTGAATTTCAGTCATTTGCATAGATTTTATATAAAAATTAAATATTTCAAATGCATTTACAATGCGTAACACAACCAAGCTGGCAACCTAAAACCATTGTACACTTTATTAAACTGAAGCATCTGCATAAGCTTTGCACTGACATTTGTAGTAGAACCAAAGTATTAAAGTCTCCATACGGACTGGGCCAAAGCAAATTTTTTTTACTTTACTGTTACAATAATAACCTGGAAATGTCTTCAAGTGAACCTAATTGAAAGGTTGCTGTATTACCAAGGAGACTGTAGAGTGACAGCATTTGTTAACACACCTGTGGGTCTTGTGGAGCTCAGCAATCTTCTCAAGCAGTTCTTCCGTCTGGTTGGGGGCAAAGTGGAACTCTTGAATGTAGGCGATGCCAACGCCATGTTCCTCGGGATCGTAGTCTCCCAGCTCAGCCTGCACCGTGTACGACCCAAGCAGGGCATGTGTGACGAACGAACAGGGCAGTCTACAACGCAAGTACATCAGTGTAAACAATTTAAACTACATACACATTTTCAACTTATTTACAATTTCACTTTCTTTTACAATTTCACTTCTTAGTGCAACCTTGTTTACCGGGTAATGTGTTTGTCTCACTTTTAAAAATGCACCCATCGTTATTCTGTTAAGCTTAAACTTTCCTAATATTATTTTTACTGCATTTTCTTCTTGGTGAATTTCTCTTTTCTGTTTATTTTTTTAATGCAATTGATTTTACTGTATCACTTGTATACAATGTAAGTAAAAAGTGCACCGAGAATCACACATAATAAGATGACATCCTGACAGGTTACGAAGATGGATCTGGTCATGTGGAAGTGGATCTGGTCATTCAGAGACGCATTTAGCCATGCAGAGGTGATTTGGCCATATTCTACATAATTATAATGCTTCATAACATAGAGTGGCTTTGGTATTTCTACTTCAGCAATCTGATCCTGCCATTTATGTCGAAGCCACAATTGATTAAATGAGCTAATTCGCTGTGCACAAATGTGTCCTGTGAATAAGCCAAGCTGTGATTGTACCACAATGATCCCATCCAGTTGACACTAGCTGCAATCGTTAGGCTTCATTTCTCAGAACTACATAACACAGAAACAAAAAAGTCTATGGTCGTACTTTGAGACAGGGTATGTGGACAAAACCGACATGCTAATGTTTAAGTGTTTCAACTGTCTCAGCCTGAGCCAGAGAAAATTGGAGGGATGCACTAATAGGACAGCACAGTATCAAACTCCAATTAACTTCCCTAACAACTGTGTAAGTGACAGTGTCACAAGTTGACACAGTCCTAAAAACATTACATGTTTTACGACCCAAAAAGCATCACCTTGCATTCAGTCACCAGGTGACACCACTGTAGCAATTTATTTCACGTGCAGTGATGATCATATCGCAGCAGATTTATGTGAGACCTCTAAAGCTGTTATATTCAGTAAAACTGCAGAAACATCTGAGTTCTTCGTGAAACTATGCACGTATAACACATGAAATGTGTCTTTATGACACCACTGACACAAGAATAAAAAGTAAACAAGCCGCGGTGCCTTGCATCCCCTCCAACTAAACACTTCCTGCCTGCTCGACCATTCGTTTATTACCACAGCCAGCCAAGCCAGCATGCTCAAGCAGACAATGCTCGTTTCCATGGCAACCTGCCCGGTCAGGTCGGCAGCAGTGCCACAATCCCGCTGCGGTGCGTTGCTTTGGCTTGACATTCTGTTCACATTAAAAGCGCTGGCGCCACCCTAGTGCCAGCAGGCGCCGGTACGTCACCGCGCGAGCACCGCTTTATGCCCATTCAATGTTCCCAGGCACTGGTGTTTTTTTATAAAGCGGAGGATGAATGACAAGTGGAGTGGCCGTGTCGCTGCTATCATACAACCAGCTATTGTATCTGGCAGTGACTGCGACATGCACAGCGACATGCACACGCGCAGATAACACACGACTCGATTTACGTTTGGCCAACACCTGAAACACTGCCGTGAGATATTACTGCTGCGGCGCGCAACACTGCTCACTGCAAACAGTGGCTGTCATTTTTCATCAGTGCTCATTAATCCGTTTTGCAGACACCGGGCAAAAATCAATGGTCATTGTCGGCACGCAAACACATGCAAGTGCCTGTGACGGCTTCACGCATTGTTTATGCATGGCCAGAAGGGAGGCGCCGGGGAGGAGGCCGTGTCAACCACAGCTCCGGCTGGAGCCGTGCCATCCCCACGGCACAGCACCCCACACCAATCAGACAGCAACCATCATGCAGACATATGCGCATATGGTTAACCCTTTCCCCCTGGCCGTTCACGCCGGTTATTACTAATACACATCACAAGAAGCACGCAGCTCACATCCTGATGAGATGACGCAAGCATCCGCATTTTATTTATTTATAGATCAAGTCGTCGCGGTGGGATGTTCGTGAATTCAGAGCAGAAAATACACACAGGGGCCACTGCAGATTTAAGAAATATGTAGATTAATTTTAACTTCAAAACTGCGCTTGTGTTGCTAGCGTTATTGAAAGTCTGTCGGCTTTGTAAGCGCAATTTGATTCAGTGTCAGTCATGCTGCAGGCGTGTGAGTTCTCAATATGGCCATGACAAATGTCTGTCTGGGGACTAACCAATTCTATATGAGGATGAATACAAGCGTCTCTTCTATAACAAGGTCACGTAATCAAGTAATTAGTCTAGTCTGCAGAATAGACTTGCTAATGTGTCTTTATACGCAACTAAAAAGGGTGACATTTGATGCACATCCATTATGTTGTTTATGATGCAGTGTAGGATCAGTGACGTCATTTAAACACCATAAAGAAATACTAGAGACGGGCGCTTGGTTCAGGACCGCGTGATACGAACAATAAAACTGTACTAAGTTTATCACCCACTTGCATCCGTAGCCGATATACTGATGACGTTTCAGGGGATAACAACATAGCATTGTACATATGCAGATTATAATTTTGTATGTAACAATGCAGTTTTGCATTTCAACATATTCTTCCTGTTTAATATAATTATACTATTCTATACATGCTATGCATCCTATTTAAATTTGGATATATAATAAATTAACATCTATTTAATACCACACCACATTGAAGAGGGTTTCTGTCGATGCTTCCAAGAATGCAAGTGGTTCCATAGGATAAATGAGCGACAAGTGAATATAATATTATCACCAGGTGACATTTTAAGATACACATCCAAAAGGTATAATTGTTTGTACTTACTTTCCGGACAGGATGTCACTCCTGATCTGCAGTGCCAGCTGGTATCTGAAACAATTGATTTCACTGCTACAAACATGGCCAGTAATGGATCATCCAAATGACAAATCTATTAACACATTTTATTTTGGGATGATGTTGCTTGCAGTGTGGATAATATAATCTCACATTACCATGTACTATTTCTTGTTGGTCACTTCATATGTAGCTACTGTTGTTGGTGGGATTTTTAAATGTTACAATGTAATTATTTATTGCTTGTATTAATTTATCAATGCATTATTACAACTGTTAATATTTACATTTACTTATAAATTATTTTGAAAGTATATAAAACAGCAAACAATTATTATTACCATCAATCATTATTACAAACTTGATTCAGGACACATGCTGTCACTGCCCTGCATGGTGAGTAAGTACAGATAATCATTTCTGAAAATTATCACTGTCACTGATGGCAAGATAGAAAGTGTGTGAAGGGGTTATGCAATTATTTTAACGATCCAATGCACTTAGTTATCTAGTTATCTCTGTGTACATAATCAGACAAGCATATTTTGCTTACAGTTCCTCATGTCCAGCTAAAATAATATGGTCACTACCTCTGTTCATTTGTGTTGACATTTAATATTTGGTGACTTCTTCATTAATACTTGTACACTGAATATGGAACTACGGAAAAATATTACGGACAATATGTATAAAAATGCTACGAAACACAGTGACTCAAGAACATGTGATATCTAGATAGTTCTTATCTAGAATACAGACATGACAATTGACAACAAACCAGATAACAATGGTGTCAACTCCTTCAGCACTGATATGTGGGGAAAACTAACGTTTGTGGTTGAAAACAGGTTTAAATTGTTGGTACAAACCGGACATTTCTTAGCCAGTTACATGGCCAGCCAGGGTTAGAGGGCAGCTGGGAGTTATGTAGCAGCTGTTAGAGCACATGGACAAAAGGCAACAGTTGCCCGAAGGCTGAGGCATCTCCTTCCACTGTAGGAGGGCCTATGGGTCTGATGACATGAGGAACACAAATGCCTACTATTGCCCCTGAGGGCGGGAGATCTACACCCACCTTGTGATGTCCTCCTGCAGCTGGGCGGGGTCTGGGGGGTAGAACTTCACTTCAAAGGAAAAGTGCCAGCCGGCACCTGAAAGCAAGGTAATCGATCTGTCAGTACAATGAAAAGGTGTAGAGATTAACAGGACAGAACGCTTAATCTCTCTCCTGCGAGATAAGTCCTGCATGGCTTGTGGTTGGGTATACATCATTGTTGTAGCCACAGCAAGCTGACAGCAATTCATGTACTATATATCATTAATGTCAAATAAAGTAAACAAACGCAGTTTGTCATTAATATACCCATGAAAACAAACAACTCTTTTGATATTTCTGGTTTAAGATCAGTCTAGTCTGAGGACCTAATTGCTGTGGCAATTAATCTCTAGGACTGTTTTTATGACTCGTATAGATAGCATTGTTTCTAAATTGGTTGACACTGTGACTGACTGGTAAAATTGTTTTGATATATCCAAACGAGACACCATGGATGAGTGGTAAAGTCACGCTATTGCTGAAAGCCCAGCAACAGGCATTTCAGGTGGGAGAAAGTATTAAATTAAAGGTGGATCATGAAAATCTAAAACCACACATAACAAAATGCAGAGGCCTATAAGAACATGACTTTTATAACTAAGAAGAATTGTACTTTCCAAGACGTTAAGTTATTCCCAGACCAGGCGTTCGTAATATCAGAATATGAAGTAGCCTGCATTTTAAAGAAAAAATAATCAAAGCTACTGGTCCGGAAGTTTCTGCCCACCACTTCCTTTTAGCTGTATCCATTCCATCCTATCATCAACCTACCATCATCCACTTTTCAAAACTTCCTACTAAACATTTCATATTTCATCTTTTGTTGTGCCGACAAGCAATTAAAAATTGGTTCCATTGCCAACTGTGTACTTGATAATCCCTGTGCTGACCCTGGTCCAGGACACAATCCATGAGCATGTTCCTGGGTACACCTCCATATAAACACACTAATTAGCCAGTTATCTCATTCAAGTGCTATCTGCATGCACTTTATACTTTGGGTTTAAGTGTTGGAGTGGCAACTTTGTAGTTCTGGCTTACTGTGAGAGACAGTTGGGTGTAGCAACCCCCCCCCCACAGACTTCTGTGCATGTCCAGCCACGGCATGTCCACCGCACCAGTACCTTCATCTGGTTTGAAACTGGTAGTTTATTTCTACTTCAACTGGCAATACTTGAAGCAATAAAACCATGTAAAAATACTGAATCTGAATGTAAATATTTAACACTTCCTTGCACCCGCCAAATCACTTCCATGCAGAATGCTCAAGTTTAGGAGCCAGCTTCGTGCCTGGTGCACAGTGTGGCGCCACTGTGACATCTGTACGAATGCACTTCCCATGTAATGTGTGTGTGGCATGTCATTTATTAATCTAAGTACAATCAGTCATAGCATGATGATGTATATATTTACAAGTAAGTTTTTCATCTAAATGACCCACTGCAATTCCTGTCAAATTAAAAGGGCTTTAACCCTTTAGACCGTACGCCAATTTATGATATGTGTTCCTTGCAACAAAGCACAAAATCATCAAGCACCTATTTTTTGCATGTTCTTCTAAATTAAACATGATATGCTCCGACCGGGTGTGTTTGCAAAGAATGCTGTGGATATCTACAAAGTTTGTGGCAATCAAAAATGTTAAATAATGCTCAGTATAAAATATGTATGACAAAACCATATGCAAAATACCTGTCTTCACTACATAGATACACTAAATAATCCAGTGATACAAAATAGGAACTGCACTTTGCCAATCCCAGTGCAATCTGTGAGTATCTGCTATTTTTATCATTGGTCTTTAATTATAATATCCTAACTGCAATATCTTAATTTTGGAAGAAACATGATCAGGCACCAATCTTCAAACTTCAGCTTGCCACACAATTAGTTTCCAGTAACACAACGTTGAAATAAGGTCTTTGACCTCATCCATTCATATTGAAATATCCCACTGCCAACTTTCTCACACTCCCACGCACACACCCCTCTAACATCAGCAGTGACACCCTAGACTGCTTCACAAAAGGTGTTTGACCCAGGGTTAAATTGCTTGAGATTCAAGGAGATGGCATATCGCAGTAACAGTTGTGACTGATAGGCAACTACACAGGCACAAACAGCGACTCTGTGTCTTTACAATGTCATCCTGCGTGTGGGGAATGCCATAAAGCATGGCTACTCATGCGTTGCTACGCAGCGTTCTTTTACATCTATACGTTTCATTACATCCGATCAATGCCTCGTCTGAAAAGGCATAGATACTGAAAACGACTAATAAAAAAATTTGGCATCGGGTCACCTCAGCTCTTTCACTAATTAGAGACACTTTCTAAATTAATATGCACCAAAACTAAAACCGTGACTTCTTGCAGTATGGCTTTCCAGTTCCCAAAGTAACAAACATCCACTTAGAGCAATGTATCCTTGTTCTGTACTGAATTACATTATGCAGGAGAACATTGGTTTGTGGAACAGTCTGTAAATTTGCATTGTATTTCCTTCAAGTTACTCTGTGCTGTGCAAAATACGAATAAGTTGCAATAACAGATATTATTCAGAATTGATGGGCAGTTGCAATAACAGATACTATTCAGAATTTTCAACTTTGCGTCTGAACCATTTAAAACACACTACGGCATAAATAGTTCATGAAATAAATATATCTGGCTTCTGGTTGTTTTCGCTGCAAACTACTATGGCATAAATAGTTAATGACACTGCGCATCTCTACTTGTTAACAATGAAAGGATGTCCATTTGTCTCGCTCTCAGACTTGGCAGCTTGCCAATACCAGGAAAAAGCAGCCGTACAATGACACACCATTTAGAAGCTACTCAGGTGTAGCGCAGCTTGGCATTCTCAGACTTGTACTTTGTATGGCGGGTCAAATTTAGCTGCACTTGTACACATTTCAGCAACACCAACAGTACAAAAGTCAACCTGCCAAGGAAACTGAGCCCTGCGCTAGAAAATTGTTGTTTTTCACACAGAAAGCTTTACCTGACTGGGTCCAGTAGTTATAGTAAACAACAACCCACAACTGTGGCAAGTATCGTCTTACCCAATGACACTGTACTACAAGGGAAGATGGCTCTATGCCAGTCCAGCTATCACTTACAATCAGTAATATGAAATGCCAGACAGCCAAGTTACTAATATAAACTCGGTAAACAATTATATGCCTGCGCTATCATATATCTCCTTCATTGGTGTATATTTATGATCTGACCCAATTGTAAACCAAGCGTCTGGCAAACATTTGTTGGTGATTGTCTGGCAGGCATTAGCAGACAAACAGACATCTAAACAGAGTCAACTGACTTGTGGTTCACAGCTTAGCCTCATTGTAATCAACTAGGAGGAATGTCTAGTACAAACTGTATACAGGTAATTATACCTGGCCGCCTGAATAGACAAGTCAATTGACTTTGGCACTACAGAAGACTGTCCCAAAAGTCTTCAAACGCATTGAGACCAGGGGTTGTTAACATGTTTAGTGTACCAATGCCATTAAACATATTTGTAATGTAACTAATTATAATGAAAATATCAGAACAAATTATGATAGTTCATTATCCATCCAAGTAACTGGTTTACAATGAAAAATTGGCCTGGGCATAAACCAGAGAAATCTTAGCTCACAATTATGTTCACTGATGTGGAACCGAGGACAAAGTCCAGTGACCTATTCAGTAAAAAAAATGGTAGTTATAAACCCCTAAGTCCGAGCCTATAATAAAATCATGTGGGGCTTTTTTATATAAACTGGTTCCCTCTGAATTGTCAGTGTTGGGGCACAGAGGTGTCCTGCCCTGTCAGTGTGCCAGCCGCTCACACCAGTGCAGTGCCAGCCAGGCCAGTTTTTACAGCTGACTTGGGAATCTCTCAACACAGAAGTGTGTTGGCTCTGGGGAGACACATTAGTCAGACAGAAGCCAGGCACACACAGCAGCTATTTGCGAATCTCACCGGCTACATGGGAGTCTTGGTGGCCTTGTGGCAGTGGGAAGACTGGGAGTAATGGAGGGAGAAGACATGAGTGACAGCCCACCTGCCATGCCTAGGTTGGGTTACCCTAAACCCACGACAAGCCATTTTCAGCTGCTGGGTCCCCTGCTCTGCTAGGGCTTCTATGCTCAACCCCTGGGACTTTTCATTCCCTAGATACAACCCCAGTGTGTCAGAAGTCAAACCTCAACGCCAGTTACTTTTTAGGACCACCAATACAATCAAACACACTTGTAATATGGTAAATGTAACCTTGCCAACATTCTCTGGGGTCAATGTCTTTGTGGTATCCACACAGAGGCACCTAGATCTGTCCTGGTAGGCCAAATGTTACGGAAACTAATTAAATAATTTTAACCGAGCTCTTAAAATCTTTATTCGGTACATTTTACAAATGCAAAGATAATAGCCCTTCCAGTAAATTTATTATTTTAATGTATTTTATGTCCCTATATTTGTACTCAATCGTGACAACAATGAAGTTTTATATTTTCTGAAAATACAGTTGAAACAATCCCTGACAATAGTCAATTTCCTGCTCTGCTGATTGTGTTGTTTTTCACGTGGGCATGTAGCCACAACTACAAATGTCCATCTGTAGCTACATCCTCCTTTATCATGGCAATGGCAAATGTGTTCCAACTAACCAACAACCCAGACAGTGTAACAATAAGGATGAAGCAAAACAAGCACGAGAACGTGCAACAATAACAAAGCCAAAGTGCACATGGTTCATCCCACCCAGCTACTCCTCCAGCTACTCTCCCGGAGCCAAAAAGATAAATGACACGAGCTGACAACACTCCCACACCAGTGATCGGTTATAGCTTAGCTATTTGAGCATTAGCAGGATCATTAGCTACAAGAACTGCCACCTGGCCAGGCAATTATGTCCTGATGGAACATTGAGGCGACTGGTTATAATGCATATGGTGCCAGGATGCAATTTACACAAAACGACACTCACTCAAACCAGCATCTGCTGAATCAGAAATAAAAAAGCAATTTTCTGTTTGCTCTTTGGGACGTGCTACATCAATGGAGTCCAGAAATTCAATGTCAACTCCAAGAGAAGTCAACTATTTGAAATAGAAATATACCCAAGTATTGTAGTGGATGCCACCTGCAGGGACGCTCAACCCAGACAGTGATACTATAATTTGGAGAGAAAAAGAACAGCATATATCACAGCAGCACCCTGCAGTGCTTAGATAATGCCAGCAAACAACCAGAAGTAAACTGACGATGCCGTGTAGGCAAGACATTTGTCAGAGAGTCTTGATAGATCGGTGCATAATAGATCGGTAGATGACTTATTAACCACACATGTAGTTTAGTCATTACTGCATAATAAAAAACTCTGAAATTATTTCTGCTCCATGGAAAGCCCAGATGTCCACAGAAAATGGCAAAAACCACATCCAAATTAGGAGAATTAAAAGGAATGTTAGAAGAACAGAAGACGACAAGAGGAAGGGATATCGCCAGGCCAGGCAGCAATGGAGCGCAACAACATTAAAAGCAGGACATGAACCTCACTATCAGTATCTTACAATGGGTGAATTAAACCAAGAAAACAAACAATAAAGTTCAGACCCAATTTCAGTACACATGAAAACGAATGGTGGAGATCAACAACATGGGGGTAGACCATACAGGGGGGAAAGTGTAACCTGTTGAGAAACCCAGCAGTGGGTTACATGACAAAGGCAATGTCATGCAACCTGGGCCCAGTGTGAAGGTTTATCACAAAGCACCCAGCTGCCACAGGACACAAAGCTGTCATCTGTCACCCCCATTCCCACAGAGCCTGTGTCACCCAGCAGAGCTCCAGTTCCAGGGGTGATAGATGAAAGCTGCAGGGTAGTCGCCCTCACAGAATGGATACACCCGGGTAGGTTCAACCCACGCTCAGGACACACACTGGGCTAGTTATTTGCCCCTTTTTACTTGTCGATGTCTCATTACACCGGCTATTACCCCTACAGCCACTACCCCAAGGTGCCAGAATCAACATCACTTCTACAGTAGTTGATGACAAAGTAGAAAGGTACTCCACGTCAATTACCACCCACACAACACAAGAAGTGCACAGGAGGACAGAAAGAATAACACACACAGTGCATGCATTACTAAACAGAACCTGCACAAGCATCTATAATATTTAATAATAACATCTAAACTGAATGATTGCTGTAAAATTACTTTCCCATAAACACAGATTTGGCTAAAGTAAAACAACGCATATATGAGAAAATCTATATAGAACTTGCCAAGCTGTTTTTCATTGAGGCATGCCTTTTTACTATGTGATGCCATGTTAGGCAATAAAACATTGGATACGTGTTTATGGTGTAACTGATGGACAGGAGCTGCGTGACAACCATGTCTATATTTCCTACAACAGCCACACTTAACTACTCATGTAAAAACAGTCGTCAATCAGTTAACCAATTCAAGGGACATTTTCAGCCTGTAATGTGCTAGTAGGCAGGTCTAATTCATCTACTGTCAGCAATATGTCTCAATCATTTCTAATGCTGACACCTACCGTGCAGTTATTCAGTAACAAGTTTACATCCACACAGAACAACAAACTCAGTGCAGATGTCATCATCACAGAAACTATATTAAAATTCTTATCTTAAACCCGATAGCCATTAAAAATAATATAAGTTCAAGAAATTATCTCTTTTTCTCCTTGTAAATGCCTCTGGAGGCTGCAATTCTGAGTCAGTTTTAAATACCGTAATACCAGCTAACACTTTCAAATGATTAATGTGACAATGTAATCACAGTTTTCTCATTTCATGAAAAACAACTATTTAATACAAACTTCATGTTAACTTTTTTCCTAATCTGTAGCTGAAAATGAGAAACCAGTGTCCATCTGGTACTGAGAAAATTGCACTGCTAAATAGTAACTCGATTTGATGCTAAACTGTCATCCGGTTGCCGGAAACTCACCAATTACACAAGTAACCTTAATCAACAGATAACACAAATGATAATATTGGATGACACTTACTTCTGCTGATCTGTTTTGAAATTTTCTTTTCGTTGTTCAGCCAGAACTGTAACAAAGATATGCACTGTGTTACACAAGTATACAACAACAACAACAACAACAACAACAACAACAACAACAGACAAATACAATGCTAAACTTTTAAATATCTGTAATTCAGCAGTTTAAGTCGTTTAGCACATTAACCCAGTGATGTTGAAATGTTGCTGAACTGGGAGTTGCCGGTTTCCTATGGCTGACATCATAATAACAAGCTTGGTAACCCAGAACCAGAGTTCATTTACCGGGTTTTGAAAGCAGGGGAATGACTTCACCAATTATCCTTCCACTCTTTACATGCACCAGTAAACAGGATCCTGTTACACGAGCAGTATGTTTTCCTAGTACAAAGTTTTCCTAGTACAAAGAAAGAAGTGTTCACTAAGAATATCTTGCATCACAAGCTGGTTGCCTAATTTGTTTACATCCTATTGCAGATCATAAATTTTAAAAGTATTACGGATATTAGGAAAATGTCAAAGGTAATAAAATATAATGAAAGCAAGAGTTTCAGCAATATGTGATAACCACGAAGTCTGTTCCCAACAAATAAGTTATAGCTACTGTTTTAAAAATCCAACTATAAAGTTTAAAAGCAATGCAGCCAAATATTAAGTTTTCTTGTAGAAGAAAATAGCACACAACTGTTAACTTGGTATTTGCAATGTATTAAATATTGACCATTGATTATCAATCAAGTGCAAACATTAACTAGTGCAACAAAGGTGGAACATAAAAACAAGACAGGATTCAGATTTGTAAGCAACAAGTATTTTTCTATATTTAGCAGACAAACAGCCTACGAGAACCGCACCGCACCGGGTCATGTAATCACTGTCAGTGGTGTCACGTTTGTTTGCGTTGGAGAACGTTTTGGGTTACCTGTGTTTGGTGATGACGCATACAGTTTTACAAGTGGAGGAACTCGTGAAGCAAGACACAATTTTTCATACTGTCACTTCTTGCATAAACACACTGCATAGTACAAATGGACACACAACACGGTAACACTACACATTCCTCCACCATAAATGTGTTAGCAGACTCCTACCCTCCCATCCCCTACTTGAAGCACTCTCAACAGGAAGTGTTACCCTGTTTCCACACCCACCCCCCACCTCGCAGCTAAACGCTCAGTATTACGAACTTTTTCAAACTAGTGATCGTTTTTGACTGATCTTTTCTCATTTTTCACACTCACTTTTACACAGTAATGTTTCGAGACAGATGTTTTCATCAACAAACGTTTCAAAGAAAAATTGTACCACAGACTGTGAAAATGAGAAAAGATTATTGTAACAAAAACGAAGAATGACAATTCTGCGCAATATGCAGTTAGATTGTAGTTTTGTGATCTTCCAGTAGGCCCAAAATGCTTGACATTGTATGGGGTCAGCAGTGTGTCGTATTGTCATCAGCTAATTACAACCTTAGAAACTCACACCCATAACATCATTTCTACTGAACTATACACACAACATAGATCATCTGTACAAAGATAACGCGAACATTCCGCAGTGTGTCAACACCCACCTTGACGTCATTCTTGTCCTTGAATGACAGAGCAAAGTAGTCCTTTTCTAATAGGTTCAGGTTCTCACAAATTGTGTTCAGTAAATCCTCGCCTCGTGCCCGTTTCTGCAACAAAAAGCAATATTTATAGTCAGCAACTGACCAGATAACTGGTTAAAAAATTAAGTGCTTTTCTGTAAAATTTGCAATCTTACATGCAGTAAATATACCATAACACATCTGGGGTTATTATTATGTTCATTCACACATGGTTATGTCTGTGCTGAATTAAGTTTACAAACATGTCCACATCGGAAATATCTCTATATTGCATAAAAAGCATAGCTTCACACCATTTTCATAACCGCTAATGTAATATTGTTACTATATACTTGATCTTATTACAATCGCACATTGCATTTGGAGAAACCATAAAAAGAGCACATTATTCTATATGGTGAAATGAACGCTTCATATGTTCATATACACTTTGGGAGTAGTCAAGAAGGACTTGTTCACATTGCACTTCTAGTCAGGAGTTTCTCTTGAGAGGCCTAATGACAGCCACAGCCATACATTAATTACTGCCACTCCATCAGGCTTCATCCATCAGCCCCCAACTCAGCAGGCCGTTGCCTAGCAACCATGCTGGAAAAACTCGGTAATAGGCGGATGGGGAAAAACGTGGCACAGGCGTCTGCAATGTTACACTAAACTCTTCAACTCGTAAATGACACACCACAGTCCAACTATTACCAATGTAATTTGACATTTCTGTAAAAAATAATTATCTTAACGAAGCGGGAAGTCGAGAAGTTGGAACATGGAGAGGCAGTGGATGTGAAGAGAAGGGCGCAGTAGACTAATGACTCTAGCCTACCACATAAACAGGTCTCAGTGTCTCTAAGACTGTACATAACATGCACCAGTGCAGGAAAGCCAGGACAACTTTGATCATCATCCAGTTCGCATCTACTCTGTATTCCTGGAATTGGAACTAATTTCAGAACTACCATGTTATAAGTAGCTGCAAAACCTTTTGGAATGTACGACTCCCTCCCTGCTGCAGTTGTCTGGCCAGTAGCAAGTAAATACATTTCACTGCCATATGAAGTTAACTCAATAAGTTTCCTAACATATTCATCCATTGACAGCTTGTATGAATTCATTAATGCTGTATGTACTATGTACACTGCATAACTTTTCATTTCCGTGCACCTCTGAGCATGGGTTTCTGATAGATTTTGCATTATTAATATTTTGCAGGCCCTGTGTAAATCATCCCTGTTCCATGATGTTATCTATTCACATGATGCTCCTTCACATCCTTTTCCACTTTTTTCATTTTCCAGTATGTCAAAAGTTGTATGTTAAGGGAATGGACATTTATGAAAATAGACAGCTTTCTGTAGCCTCTGATATTTGTATTATTTAGTTACTTTATTTTCTGACTGCACATAGACCACTTTGGTTGTTTGTCACTTTGTGATAACTGTCCTTCATTAAACAGCTTGTATCACCAATTGTCATCGATTTACAAGGAGTTAATGGTGGCTAAACATAAGGCCTGTGTGCACTGGGTGTGGCAATATCACACCCAAGTGTCATTAATGCCACACAGGCATCATATTGACCCCGACTGACTTGGACATTATATTGAAGATTGGCAATGCCTATGTGATTGAGCTAATATGATCACTGGCCCGCCCCATAAACAGTGCTTCCGTCACTCACATTTGAAAAATGCAGATGGAAAATAATTCACTCGCCTAAATTTGTGCAAAATAATCTATGTTAAATGACTAATATATTTTTAATACTTATACTTTTTAGGTATAAGTTCACAAACTAGGCTGGATTAGTTTCACAGTTATCATCAAGTTGCTTGTAAATCACTAATTTGAAGCAATTTTACTAAACAATTACATGCGTTGTATCACTTGTATGTAATAAGATTCAAACAAAATTTCTTGATCATCATTTCAGAAGCACGACAAGTTAGGCTACAGTAAGTCGGCCACGAAACATATTTGTCAAAACTTCAAACACACTGCATTAATCAAGCCAGCAACAACATAAGCTGCATGTTGGTTTTGTTAAAGAGCTGACAAGCGGTTATGAAAACATTTGTGTAGGTGCCTAAGTGCACCACTGTGGAAGAGGTTAACCTAGATACGATATAGATGTATATTTTGAAAATGTTGTAGCTTGTTAATAATATTTAAAACATTGCAATTTAAACATTGTTACATTTGACATAACTCCCCTTACTGTGACTTATGACACCTCTTAATAAACTAGCCTACGTCACAAAACTGGTGACAGTGTTAAGATTTTATTACAGTATTTTTCTTGTTACTACCCATAATGTTTATATAGCTGCCAACCAACAGACCCATAAAAATACATCCAGAAAACATTAAAAAGGATTTATGCGATCATTTCTTTTCCCAGTTTTCTGCCCACATTGATCTCCGGTTGACAGTTAATCCCACCAACAATCTAATAAAACCACAGCTTGCAAGAGAACGTCTGCAGTAATGTTTCCCTCATCTTTGCTGTTCCCAGTTTAGATCTCTCCATACCACCAATTCATAAATTTTTTAATATGTGTACTATAATCATAGCTACACAGATTCTGGTGACTGTTAAGCTAGGTGACACAGAAGCAGGTGAAATGTTGTGTTATTTTTTATCAAAACCATTGCATCTGTGCAGCGGATTTCTGTGGGCAGCATTTTTCTAACTGTACATTGAACTTGCATCACAGTAGAAAATACTGTCCATTGTCATTCACTGGCATGTTGAAACTTTTTTTATAAGAATATAATGTGCCAAATATTGGGAGTATCGTACATACTGGTGGAT
This sequence comes from Ridgeia piscesae, assembly GCA_025642075.2. Classification (NCBI taxonomy): domain Eukaryota; kingdom Metazoa; phylum Annelida; class Polychaeta; order Sabellida; family Siboglinidae; genus Ridgeia; species Ridgeia piscesae. The sequence continues at coordinate 35,911 of JAODUO010001606.1, read as the reverse complement.
GGACGGACATGAATGAATGAATCTGAATCAGTGATGTGGAATCAACATCAGCTCTGTCATAAAGTGAAGAAGCCAGGTTTCTGACACAAGACTCAGTATGATCACCCATAAGACACAAACCTGGCATCTGCTACTACAGTCACACATCTGGGGCATCAGTGAAGGGCCCTAGTCTTGTGGGTCCATCTCCTGCCCCTCCTCAGATTACTATCATAACATTCCATGGTGTCAGTTGGCTTCCTAGGTCAGCCAGATCTGGGCACTGGGCACTGTGAGTTTATCTGTGCAGGCTGTGTGTTTGACAGGATCACACTCTGTGGTCAGTATTGTTTTGACACAGTTATCTGGCACTTGGTGCCACCTTCTGAACATCCCATCATTTTTCAGTAGAATAGTTTGGGCAGGCCCGACCACAACCATGTGGATTTTCCGGTTAACATATATCTGCTACCGTTATCACAAACATAGGCAGCTGTGGGTTTCCCTTCCACATTTTTCACCGAATTTATAAGTGGACCATGCCTACAACCCTCGTTCCCACCTGCCACTTTGGGTGATTCATTCTGGGCCTAGATGCACCAGGCGCCATCTCAGGGTAAACAAGGAAATTATTCACCAGGAAGTGGGTGACCTCTGCAATTCCCACAGCGTCCCATATAAAATATTCATTGACACGGAGACAGCAGCAGGCAAATGTCAAAATGGTTATGTACAAAACAGCGAACACTTCCTACGGCATGCAAAAATTCATATTCTTACATTTACGTAATCACCAACTGCTGCATTTCAGGGCTTAATAAGCATTTATTAGAGGCCCTAAACTGTTGAAAGCCTTCATGATATTTAAAAAGAACTCACAGGCAGGGCTAACTATAAAAATTACAGTGTTGATTATCCTCAATGGGAGATCTTGCATAAGTTATTAAAATGGTTCCATCATATAATTTTCCTGGATAATATGGCCATGACAAGTATTGAAGGCAGCCAACACGCAAAAGTGAACAAGAATAACAATTTACAATCATAATTTTGTTGTGACACAAATGTTTCTCAGATGGAAGATCTAGGTAGAAACGTATGCGAACATTGGAGGGTGTGGGTAAGGGTGACAAAAACAGCAAAGTGACCCACTTCCGTTGTCATACACAGGGGAAATACAGTTACATTCAATGCTTACCTCGAGTTCCACCTCGTGTTTCTCGCCATCAAGAAGCACTGCAGTGGCGCGGATGGTCTTGCCACTGTGTGTGTGAGCCACTTGGGCTGGCGCGGATTCGGCCTTCTTCGGAGACGCTGGCTTCTCTGCCTTCTCCATGTCTTTACGTCGCTTCTCCTCCTCCTTCTTTCGCTTCTCCTCCTCCTTCTTCGCTTTCTCTCGGTCGGCCTTCTCACGCTTCTCGCGTTCCTTGCGCTCCTTCTCCTCGCGTTTCTTGAATTCCTTCTCCTTCTTTTTGTCTACCACTTCCTCCTTCGGGGATTGCTCATTCACTTCTGCTGGGATTTCCTGCAATTGTAAAATGTCTACTTTATTTCAACAGCAACATTGGGTAAAATAGTAATAAAATTTACAAGAAACCATTGAGATATTGACATGGCTTTTTTCTAATACACTTCCATTTATACACATCCATCTCATCCAGCAATTCAGCATGTATTTATTCATATTTTGTAATTATGTCATCTTATTATTATAAGTTATGATGCGACTTGTTTATAAAACATACCTGTGTGTAGCTGTCTTTTACATCTAGCTATTCAACATGTATTTATTTTGGAAATATAACAGCAACATTTGATAAACTATTAATTGGCTAAACTGCAATACATCAGTATTTCTCATCCTGTTCATCACAGATGAGCACCATCAAGGCATGACCCCAGGGTCAACCACTCTGTAGTAGTACTTCAGTAATTAAGCTGTTGTTAACTGCTGTGGTCTTAAAGGAATATGGAAAGTTGAACCATTTACAAATGTAGTCAGCTTATATGACTTCCTCCAGCATAAACAAATTGGCTATTCAAATGAGCAGTAAAAGTCAATTACACATAATAAATATATTGGTAATACTGTCGTGTTGATATTAGGGTCTAGTTGAAAGGGACCTGACCAAAGGTGTAAGAAATACCTGTAGTCATTAACATGAATCAATACGCACATAAATAAAGTTAGGTTTAACTACTGGGTTTATTTACACATGACCTGCTCATGTTTGTTTAGTTTACAAGTCTCTCCCAGAACATCATGTGTATCAGGTTTGCATATTTAAAAACATAGTTTGTTAACTACAATGATCGATTTGGCAAATACACAATGCATTAATACAGTCTGAACATGGTGTGTTTCTGTGAAACAACTAAAATACTGAAGAACAAAGAAATGAAAGTTTCACATGCTTGTTGTATGCTAAAACAAAAGTATAGCAAAACAATTTAACATTGCAGCATCACTAAGGAAATTACTAAGTACCATTGAGAATGTTGATGCAGATCATACCTTACAGGTATGATCTGCATTTCAATCAAGGACCCCCCCCACACACACACACACAAAATGGTATCTATTTATGGTGCTGGTAATAATAACATTTCCCAAGTGATGCTCTGTATACATTGAGACCTCTAGAGAAAACACAGGGCGACATAGGATGTTTCTTTTACACACTATATATGGGAGCTTGAAGGTTTATCAAAGCAGTAATGTGTGCCTCATGGTGGAGATCTACATTGACAAACAACGTAATCTCGTAATCTATATGAACACGTCATTGTGCATTCACACTGCCCTGGATATTGATATTTTGGTGTGCAAAAAATCAATGCTGAAAATCTTTCAGGCAGATATGAGGAATATTGAAGTACTTCCCCAAAGACTATGATAACATATTATATATTCACCCAGTAGTAATAACTGAATAAAGAACAACAAATCCCATTTGCAAACTAACATTGCTGACATAGGCTGCTATCAAGTGGTGTCCACCCAAATAAGAACATCCAACTGCCACTTGACAATCTTGACAGTTGAGATTCGATATCCGTTGTAGAAAGCCACATTCATAGCCAAACACAAACTCGCTGGTTAAATGCTTGTTAATCCGTTTTGTAAATAGTCAGTAATTTTTGAGAGTAAATCCCGACTTGACAGGTCAAGCAACTGGACGATCTCTGCTCGCAATGTTATATTATTTCTGTACAAATATACTGACACCTGCATTTCTGCTGCTCAAATTTTAGGATTACCTGGTCCTCAGTTCCACAAAAATCAGTACATGGAAGTGCTGGGTAAGAATAAACCTACAGACAGCTCACTAACTACAGGGTGGTGCTAACCTGTTCAGATGACATAAACATTAATTTATTCCACTCTTGTTTTATGTAATTTTCTTAACAGACACATCTAGTATTACTTACATAACTGCCATGTACCCCCATAACTGACACAGAGCTAACAAACAATTCACATGCAAGAAACCAGAAACCTGCCGACAGGACAGGAGAATAATCAAAAGCCAAATTTCACACACAGCTTGGGGTAGCTACCCTAGTAGACAGGCGAGATAAAGGGACAGACGGTGCGAGCAATACCAGGGCATCCTCGACGATGCAGAATTCGCGGAACAGTTCAAATTCGCGGATAGACGCCTGTGTGCTGGTGGACTCGGCCGAGTCCTGGCGTGTCTTCTCTTTCCACCGAGTCCGGCTTCTCATTCCCCACATCCAACCAAGGTGCTGTGTTCACGCTGGTGACGATCCTTCGGTGGTGACGTTGGCACGTTGCAACCAACGACAGCAACAGCAGCCATCTTTGGAGACGCCGCTCATGGGTTGGTTCTCCCTCACGCCGGGCGGCTCCGTCGACAGCCACAGTCGCACATTTTATATTAAGTCATTCGCAGGGCACTGGCCTCCAGTAAATCACATTGTGATCGTGCCAGCCTCGTCAATAACACTCGTCCTGCGTAAACCCGGGCGCAGTTTGTGCATCGGTAATCACTGATCCGAGGGCTTGGAATCCATCTTCCGCCATGACATGGCCAATAACGGAGTGTCGGAGAAAAAATCTGCCGCGTTATTTGCGCAGCTTCAAGATGGCAGACGGCGACAACGACATCTCATTATGCTTATGAGCGCTTTATGCAGTGTCAAACAGGCTGGTTAGCAGCCAGCCGAAATGCAGTGAGCACTCACATGTACTGGTCAGATAACCTCGAGTGTAATATGACAAAATATGCTTAGTTGCTCATCAACATAATCTTGTTGCTACCTGAAGACAATCATCGGATCAGTGCTTAACTGGACGATCGCTCACTGATCTAGTAGGGTCAGACGTGTCAACATATGAAAGGCCAGTTATCGGACGCACGACTGACTATGGCATTAGCATGTCGCTGAGCTAAATGAAATTACTTGGTGTAGCCCTCAGATAGAAATTAATGCAATGTCACTTGATTATTGAAGACTGTGTAATGTTTCCAAATAGTGGACACACATGAAACATGTGGATTTTTTTTAAATTATTTACAATAATTTATTTAATACTTTATTACACACCAGCAAACAGAGTTGTTTTTCATCAGTGATTTTAGTATGTTGTTAATGTTGTCAAAATTATTAAATTGTGTACAGATTCCTATAGCAGAGCTAGGAAAGAATAGCATTACGCAGGTCCTTGGAAATCCATAGGCAGATTGATTGAAAAAATTTCAAAATGTGTAACTAGGACTGGTTTCAATCCAGCCAAATATTACCCAAGAGATGCATCTTGGCCATTGGGAGCAACGTTACACTTGAAGCAATATGGTTAGGTTCTCAACATGTTTCATCAAGACATATTGGTGGTATTGTTCCCTGAGGTGGACTGCATTCTGGCCAACTGGCCTGATTTATCAGATGAGATGTGTCAGTCTGTTTCCAGTTATTCTGACCACTAAGCAGCAGTATCTGAAAATGTGGTCCAAACACTCAGGCCAGATATGTGTTCCTTGAAAGACGTGTTTATTTGCATCAGTGCCAAGAATGATCTGCATCAGTTACCATATGGCAGGCTGGAGATGATTAGTACCACCCATATTGGAATCTAACTTCCAAGACTGGCCCTAAAAATGTGACATTCAGCACTGGGTGAGTTACTTGATTTGAGACTGCTATGAAGTAGCGTAAGCTAACCAATATGGTATGGCTATAAGATAGTGTCCAGCCCACTGTTTCCTCATGAAGCAAAGGTCTATAGAGGAAATTAAACACCATCATTCCTAAATACATATTTTACGCTTACATATGTACAATTGTTTTTTGCAAATCAACTGAAAAAAACAAGCATTGTTTTCATTTGCTCAAACAACAAAGTGGAACAAAACATCCTTGATCTGACTGGTTTTCAGGACCTTTGGACTGTAAAATATGACATCAATCATTTCCCGTCTCACCTTAGTTATAAATTAAGATGTGCTAACTGAATGTCTCAGCACTTGTTTTTGGTCTGATACTGCTACGAATCACAGGATATAATGCAACGTTGCTCCATCAGTGAATGGCAAGATATTAAGAGATAATAACAAAATTAATCTTGTAAGTTTTTGCATTTCAAAATTATACGTTTTTGGTAACATCATCAAATAAACATCAAATAGGAATTCCATTTGATAACAAAGCATGTATCTACACAATTCACAATTCCCACTGGTAGCTATCCTGCTCGCTTGGACCTTTGGACAGTGCATTCCTGCCTGTATAAGCCATTACTACGCCCAGCTTGGCTGGCAGGTTTATCACGGTGAGGTCAGTGACTATGGCCAATGCCAGCGTATAGATAGAGAACCAATCAATACCAGCTCTACTCAGACAAGTAGTTTAGGTCAACATCCACAGTGTCATTCACTGATTTACTGGCTGCAGTGTGACTTCTCTCTCAGGTCAGAAACATCTAATTTTGGCCACGCTAATAACACCGCTCACGGAGATCAAGTTGACAATGTTCTGCATAGTTGTGCACAATTTGTTCTCTAAACACATGCGAATAATCACAAAGTGGTAACGCACCATTTCATCAACGAAAATTACACTGGATCCGTGAATTATATTTTTCCGAATCTAACTGAATATAATATGCCGCAGTGAGTTGGCTATATAATTACATTTTCACCCTGACCCCTGCACTCACACTTGATTATCTGGTGTGACTTCAGGCCACGACCACTGTTCTTTAACGAAACAAACGAAGCAACCGTTATCACATTCATCAATGTGACATTCCAACCAGTTGAGTAGTAGTTTTCATAAAGACTACATTGTCCACAATGGGCTGTTGGAATAGGGCAATTTCTGATCAAAAGATACTATTAAAATTACATTCAATAGCGTACACACATGAAATGAGTCTGAGCACCCAGAGCAAAAATAGCTAGACATTCATTGTCACACATTGACTCGCATGTATACGTTGTCATTCAGTCTTCAAGCAATGACTTCATTGCGATTAAATTATACTGCACATAAAACTGTTTTTCTACCTCTTGCACAAACAAGGCAACAGCCACAGAGTCTCCAGTACACTGTGCATGTATTAAATGTTTGAAATGTCAGTCTGCTTACAAAATTGCGCAACACAATATGCTGAATGCCAGTAACACGGGCCGGAAGAATCATCAGGCTGCAGACCTACTAAATTACCATAGCAGCATGACCAATTTTATGTCACAGACAAATGAATAAATGTATGAACGAAGATCACGCGGGCAACAGGACAGACGTATCACTGCCATTGGCAAAATGTTGTGCTTTCTAATCAAACAGTTATGGAAAACAACTACTCTATAACATTTGATTATTAATTTGCACCTTGCTCTATAGTCACCTCGGTAATCCAGCCACTTTGCAATTAAGGTCATGTTAGGACAGTTCTAAATAATTTTCCATTACAGCAATAGTACAGAAAGTAGTTCCCCCAATATTTTCACCTGGGCATTAAGATCACTTGGTGCAGTCCCAGAGGTGACTTAATGGTGAGGTACCATACTATCAATGTGCAATAAATCAGAATGTCTAGCTGGGTACTTGTGGGCAGCATCACACGTGTTACAATAACTTCAATGATGTCACAATGCACAATATGACCTTATTGATTGTAATAACTAAAGGACAGCACCTGTCTAATACACCACTGAGTCACTGTGGAGTGTGGACATTCTTGGTTTTTATATGGACGCTGATAATGCCAATGACAATGATGCTGTGATCACATCGACATTGATTAAAGTCACATATGATGCAGCCACAAAAGTCGTTACTCAGACTAGGCTCAACACCTTATTTTAGACTTGATTAGTGTCTAGAAACCTCTGACTCGTGTCAATGACTCTATACAGGCCCAGATTATAATCACCTCTGCCACACTCGGACTTCCAGACTATTGATATACACAATTAACACACCGTACACATTATAAATGACTGCAGTGCCAATCCCAGACACCGATATCACATACGAAGGCAATGCTGGATACAATATCAGAGTGGCAAACAATAAAAATGACTGTGTCATTCGCCTGGCCGCACAGTCGTTGTTCGTATTGATCGAGGGCGGATCTGTGGAAAGCGTGACGTAGAATACTAGTGAGGGAGAGACGTGCCTGTTTGCCAGTAACATCAGACTCATTGGCCTGGCTACAGCATGCATCCAATTTGGATTGTCACTGTTGATAGCCTGTCTCTGACATGCTCTGAAGCATGCAAAGCAATCCTCCAGTGTATTTTGTTATCGCCCAGTTACAGATAGATCTACATCAGAGGAAAGCCTGTCCAAACCAGAGTAGCTTTTTCAACAATGGTGATGCAAATAGAATAATTCATCATGACCTAAAAACAGTTCGTTTTAACAAAAATTATGCGTTTCTTCATTGTCTGGTAGCTGCTACCAAAAATTATCTAATCTATTATAACACCATAATATTAATAAACGTTTTATGGCAACATCCTTGACCGAGGAACCAGAGCTGAGAGAGCGATCATTACAACATATGCAAAGGTAAAATAAACAGCGTATAAATATTATTATTGGACACTGGCAGTCGATACAAAATTACACCCTTGTATGAAATATGCTTAAATGTTTATGATAACACCCCCACACATTCACATGCTTAAATGTCAGCTTGTCTAAATTCCAAAGCATCCCAGGGTGCCTGGCTCAGACATGCAATAATTATGCAATTGGATAAATGCATTCAAGTGTAAGTAACGTTGCCATGACTACATTCAATCTCTAAGTGGTTTGGGATTTTTCATCACAAAAGTATCCTGTTTAAGCACTAACCAAACTTAACATTTTAATTTTTTCATAAATGTTTAGTGTCTTTTTTACAACTATCAATGTAAAATATATTCTTAATATCAAAGAAACTTCAAATTTGTTAGACAAATTAATTTTAGACCACCTCATACAAGTGTCACACCTACACAACCCACACTGCAGTTGTTGAGTCTGTCTAGGGATTCAGGGTGTGTTAATTCAGCTATCTAGGCAGAACAGATCAATGAGACTATTTTCATGCGGTCGGCATCAGGACGACTTCTGACAGAATATTAACAGCACCCAGGTCAGTTGATCTGCTTGATCATAGACCTGCAGTGGTATTTTAGGAACATGATTTTGTAGACTGTGATGACATGCTAAACTGCCAATAGACTAGATTCGTGGCAATATATCTCAGGTACATTTCTGTTGTGGCATTTGAACACAGCAGATTCATATTTCAATTTCCAATACTGAATATTGATCCCAGTATAAATTATTGCGTGTCAAAACTAAAACATCAATATAGACACTCAAGAAAACATCAAAACCACTGATTTTATGAACCTACTTTTTCTTACACTACAGCCAAATTGGAAAGTAATTTTCCATGTTGTTTTATAATTTTAGCCACTGGTTTCAATGGTTCACATTAACATCAGCTTTTTTCCGTATTATTTTACAAATTCACCCAAACTTCAAAAGTTTACTGCTTACGTTGAGACACCAATAATATTTTTTTTTTATAGTAATAAGTTCAGGCTAACGCAAATTATTAAAATAGGGCTGTAACTCAATAGTTACCTGGACACCTCAAAGCTAGTTGCTAGGGAATTAACCAATACGATCTCTGTGTTCTAATCACGAGCCAATATATTTCCTGAGTGGCAGGCTGCATTTCTTGTACCTGAATTGTTGGTCTAATATTAGATACAAGGACTTCCAACATACATAGCAACTTCTGAGTGTGTAGTGTTATTAAATACATCATTGTAACCAGTTACGGTAAATTTAGAACAAGTATGATGCCCCAAACGCCTAAACTTTAGCATATTGCATTATCTTTAGCCACACTCAATAATAATACATTATTTGACAGAAAGCTGCCGAGTAACTTCTGAATATTTTGAAGTGGTCAATACAACTCACTTATTCAAGTTATTATGCTATGTGAACACTTCAAAAGGTTCAAAGTGCTTTATATTGTGCAGTTGAAGCTGCTGATTCAACGTACAAGTGAGAACATTTACTAATACCTGTCTTTTTTCACTAAAGGATTTAGAATTAGCTAAATAAAACTTCTAATCAATTTTATAAAGAAAAATGTACCTTAAAAATTCACTGCAACAAAGAGTCTGAAACAAATGTTTATTACACACATGCTATAATATAGCAATTACCACGACCAAAATCAACAATGAAGCTGAGGTACTATGTAACTATCCCAAATCCTGGACTGATGTACAGATAAATGGTTTCCGAGTCTCTGGATGAAACATGAATTCAACCGATCTAGTATCTATGATAACAAGCCAAAGCTATCTATTTGTGTGGTGACCTCCTGTTTATATCAAATATCACCCCTATTCATAGCATGTTTCTAATTACAGATTTAACCCTGCCCCCTCCTTCTAACTATGCATATTCAGACAGACAAGACTGTTATCTGTATGCGTCAGAACCTATTCATCACTGCTGCATGGAATGTCTCCCATCCTACTACAAACTACAACAACGGAAACTGGCCATGCAGATAACAGTGCAATTAGGGACAGGGGCAATTTATCTGAGGTGTCCCAATTTAACAGCATGCACAGGCGAGATGAGATGACAGGTCAGAGTCTCGGATGAGGGACTTTAGCACACACAAAGACATTGACACAAGTAAATGGCATACTAAGCCTACTCACTGTTGAAATGTGGACACCCTAAATGGGCTGCAGTGACCAGCCCAGCATGAGGATAGATCCGTGTGAGACTAGTTCCAATGCCGGTGACCTGGCTCCAGCCATGTACACTAACAGCTCACACAGCCCCTTACAACACGCGGCAAAACAAAATGGCTGTCGCGATGCTTGTTATAATCAATAATTTACCCACTGCTATAAGTGTGGTACTGGAACGGCTGGCTGGCCATGGTGAGTCACCACGTGTTTACGCATGCATGATGCTCGTGCCTATTGACTCATGAGCCACGGGCTCCTTCCAATGACGGCTGTAGGAAGTCTATCAATCCCACGCCAATAATTATGAATGAACATCTCTTATAAGTGAATAATTCATAACTGAACTGGTGTCGTAACTCCAACATGTGCCATTCAATGATGTGCAAAGTATAAGGAATGGCTCTCTATATCAAGCCAAGCATAAAGCAGCAGCAGACATAACTCAAATACTGCATGCTTTAATCTGCCAGCAACGCAGCCGGGTATAAGTGAAAGAAGCACACAACAAGACTGTAAGTCTGCCATGTAATGAGTGCACTGCTAAATGCGTGTGACAACACAGAAAGTGGCCCTTTTATATTTGTGTAAATAACATATACACAAGTGCAGACACCAAGCCACTGACATAAACCAACATAAATGATACAATCATAGGCAAAATGAAATCTAACTGCCTGCTATAAAACAAAAACATAGGTGCAATTGCGCAAAAAAATACTAACACTAGCAATGCAATAAAACTGCCTTTACCAGAGGTCTCCATTCGTCTGCTGCAGGACAAAAACCATGCTTGTTATTGTATTACAATACACAATTTGAATAACAGATGCCACTACGACTCACCTGGCTGGCTGCATGAAAATTTAATGGCGCAAATAAATTTGTGACATATCAAACGTAACTGGTCTTGCCTCCAGCAGCACTGACCAGCACTTCTCCAAGAGGATTACTTGCTGCTTTAGGGGAAAGAAGCCTGGAGGCCAACAGCCAGTAATGAACACTGCAGTGACAACAAGTTCATGGCCGTCAGTCAACTAATCAGATCTTCTATCCCCATGCCAGCGGACCAAGACAAATTAGGTTTGGTGGCATGGTCCATTGTTATTGGTAACAATGGACTACTGCAGTGCCACCTGGCTATAATCTGCTATTGATTTAACCAGTTGAATAACCACAGAACACACAAGTGGGCACTGCAGCTGCATTGGGGGAGGTGCGGGTGGGGTAATGATTCACTGCTTAAATTTATTTTTAAAATGGCACCAACTGATGCTTAGCAAACATTTTATTTTTAATACCTCATAATTGCTTCATATATACAATTATATTGTTATAAAAATCTAAATGAATAAACGGTCAAACCCCAATCATAATCAGATAACAAAAAATTGCATTCAGCATTCAACTATATTATTCGATCTAGTCTGTTTCATGGTGACATTCCAAATGATTATTGGGTAATTTTAAAATGTTCACTAACCAGTTATCTATTGTCAAATAATTCTGAAAGTATTTAAATGTACTGGACATTGTCATGGATACATGTCTCCAACAGTGACATGTCATACTCTTTTTTAACTTGGAGAAGTATAAATAGACAGGGAGAAACTACAGGGTTCAACATTAACACATGTCCAGGATAACTAATTACAAATGGCGGACAAGTACATTGGCCAAAGGGACAAGTTGATTGAGCTGCACAAAAACTTCCAATATAATATACTGTTTGTTATTTAGCAAAAAATTTACATTTGATTCATACGCAAAATATCATATTGTAATAGAAGCTAGTCAAGCTACCCTGTAGTTGGAGCTTGCATACACATATTGTCATTCATTGCTTTCACGTCACCATGGAACTTACTAACCAAATGGAACCAGTAATACTTTTTTACCCACTTAGTCACTAGGTTACTGATGTCAGATTAAAACACTGAAGTTAGATGCATTATTATCATTCACCATTAAGACGACTTTTCACTGAAATTATACGTGACCACTTTGTATAATTTTTTTAACATGAATGCTACTTTGAAATGCAAGAAGTTGAAATGAAATTTGCATAGTACATAAAGCACAGATCACGATTGTAGTAAACGTCATTTGGATAATTATGGCTTATAACAGTGACCCAGGGCTTAGACATGTTCGCGGCGGTTTAGCAATGCATTTATGGCATTAACATTTGACATTTTTTGTTAGGACAAGTTGTTTTTTGTTGGGATAAGTGGATTTTTGCTGGGATAAGCAAACATGAATTAGTACTTGTTCCTTGCCCAGAGAAGCTTCTTTCTGATAGTTAATGTCAAGTTCTGAACTTTACTTTAGTATTTAATGCATGCTAATGCCATACTATTCACCTGCTTCTTAATTTTTCATAAATTTTAATTTATATTCAATAAGACATTTACTATGTTGTTCCCGCCATCAAACTACCTGTTGACAAGTCATATTTAATGTGTGCAACAGCATTCCTGTGTATCTTGACCCACAGTTGATAAGTCAACACACCAACAGGTATTACAACAAAAGAAAACAGGTGAACTTGCAATCAGACACAGGTAAAATATTACAGGTAAACAATGAGTTTAGTGTGTCAGGCTAATTTTATCGGAAGCTGACTAATAGTAGTGTGTTATTTTGTGTTCAGTCGTGTGTGCTGCAGCACCTATCCCAGCACCTGGGAACTGCGTGATACATAGCACAGGTCGTGAAAAACGGCACGGGTATCCTTATTTCTGGCACCTATTGCTTTCAGTTGCTGCCGACTGCTGCCTAGTGGCTATTACGTCCAGACCCTGGCTTAGACTGGTGTCATTATCCAGTCCAAACAGTTTCTTCATACCAACAATGTAGGTCAGGTCCGGGTGTGCACACTGCACAGCCAACATGTTTGGTTTGGCTGATAACCCACTTACAAGAGTCAGACATTAGTCAGTGTTTGTCCCAGTTGGGGGCAATGCACCTATTTCATTAAAGTAATCTGCTCATTTGTCGTTGGTGGTTTATGCCATCCGATTTCTGCAGAAGTGATAACAAAATAAAAATCCACCATGATATCTAAATATTTTACCAAACAATAATTTAACAAGGTGCCAAATGCTCTTCTTATGCAGTATGAAGAGGTTTATGAAAATGGAGCCATTTAATAAGCATGAAGGGTGATGATGTTTTATGATGGAATTCCTGCACTATAACCCTGTGGACACATCTTAGTGAGAACTGACCAAATTCATCTGAGGTCACTTGGCATACTGCCAAGACAACAATACACAAGGGATGTGAACTGGACAAATCAAGCCACCTTGTCCGGTTTACCATCCAACCATGTAGAATTGTACGTAGTCCCCAGGGTTGATATTGATACATGATGTCTGACAGCACTTTGTGGCAAACTGCATATTTCCTATTTCTTTCACACCATCAGAACGATTAAACATATGCTTAACATGTAAATTATCAATAGTTAATAAATCTAACATAAAGACTTGTACCTGTGGTGCCTCCATGGTTGGATCTCCGTTTCCTTCTCGATCTTCGCCCATCCCACGCTAAACTGAAACACAAATAAATGCGAATGTTGGGAAAAGATGTGATAGGGACCTGTATGTTTAGACAATCATGGTGGTGAATTAACATTACATTTCACACCTCTTGTTTGGGCCTAGTAGTGTGCATGTAGTCACTAAACCATTGGTGAGTGTAAACAGGGTAATTGGTAAAAGAACCAATCACACTATCCCAGTGTATCATGCTAGGTACACATTCATAACCTCTACTGTGAATATAACTATCTTATTAGTCTGGTAAAACTACTACATTGGCTTCTTTGTCAACCTATGCCTTCAATATTTATAATCACTATTATTACCACAGGCCTGTTCTTTACAAGATCTACACGAGTGGAATCAATATTCCATGCATATATGCCCTGAGCATCGACACATGTGCAGATAAATCTGCATCAAATACAGGCAAGAATACCCAGCTGACTAATTTTGGCACATATCCTAATCCCAAAACTAATACAGAGCAGCAATTGGCAAGATCTGCCTCTGTAGATCATGCATTCCCCAAGGACGTGGCATTATCGCTGAAACTAATTCAAGAAAAGGTGCCAAATCCACCCTGAAGCACAATACTGGTATGCCTTTCAAAATAGACTATCAAACCGCTTCATGCGAAATCAACTGATAAACGAACATCTGCATGTTTGAAAACCTTTTGCAAGACAAATGATAACACACACACAGCATACCAGTAGCGAGTCTAGTAGTAATTCCATACATGTCTAGCTGTCTACTGAAAAAGAAAACGCAAGGTTGACTGTACCTGTTGAATCCACTCACTGAAAAATAGTTCTGCAAATAATCCTCTGTGCAACTGTCCAGCAAAAGTGCAGCCGATTATCCAGACTGATCCACTATATTCTACGAAACAGGATTCCAAATTCGAAACAGGATTCTACCAGCGAGGAATTTCTTACTCATGTCCTACCCAGACCCACTCCTGCCGACAGCACATCACATCCTGCGCCACTGTGAGCCAGCCAGCCGCAACACACATAAACTGTAAATCTTACTGGTGACTGGTGAGCCCTGCTTTCACCAGTGATACGCCTGCGCTAACCAGAGACAGGGGCGTGCAGATGTGAGTCATTATTCAAGCTGCGCAGCAGTTGACAGCCATCTACAGGCTCAGGTCACAGAGCTGTATGTAGTATGTACTAACAGGGAGGTGCACTACCAGTTTAACTTACGCATCTCCCACTGTACAAACGTTCCCAACAACAGGCACTGAAGCTGTGAAGCATGACGTAACTTCATAAAACAGTACCTGAGCAAACAGTGTATCTCAGCGTTGCTACCCAACCGTGTGTTGCACTTTCTTCTGATAAACTGCCTAAATGTTCATCAAGGAAAGCTGCTATATGTACACGTGCCCATGTTTCTAGCAAGGCTAAGTTCCTGTGCATGAAACACATGTTATCTGGTACACAGCATCAAATCCAGACTGTGGCTAATTTAAAACAGCAGAGTTTGTAAAGTTGTGGAAATCTAGCCCAGGCCTATGAATACACAATGCTTATACACTGTATTTGCTAGAATTATCTCCCATCCTATGGCCTGTGACCAGCCAACATATTAGTCACAGCAGATAGCTTACACAACTCAGACAGTTCTACTACTTACGCCAGTCATAAGAACAAACATTGGTCACCAAAATATTGAATGACTAAGTTGCATTAGAAAGGGTTATCAAGTAAAGTAAGGAAGATGTTCCTTAAAAACAAGTGTGTCGTTTGCAGCACTTGGTTATTTCTTTATTTAAAAAAATTATTCAAATACCATGGCGATGCCCTATTGTGAAAGTATGGGTAAATGAAACGATACTACCACCAATTAAAACCAACCCAACAGTCTGGCAACACCCACTGGGCTTGCAACATCTAGAATGATGAGCTTCCACAGGCCAAACATTATCTGACTAATACATTTCTATGTAAAGTCAAAATCCACATAAACAGGATCATGGGGCAGGAAGGCAATCTTTTTTTCTCACCCCACATTTGACATAGCAAATTTAGTGAACCAATCCAATTCATCATGTTAAAATACGTTTACAATGGGTGTACAGTTGTGTGAGAAATATATGTGACTGTAGCATACATACATGGCAGTTCCGTGGCTGCACTAAGCAGTATCTAGACGAGGGCGATTGTCCAGATGCTGTATGTCCTCACACTGTTTTCCCAGAACCGATAATGAAGGAAATATCCAGGACGCTGAAAAAAATGATATGACAATAACTAGTGATGTCCAAACATGAAAAACAGTTTCATTTATTATTTCATAGAAATCTGAATGTGTTTTTACCATGTGAGACTAAATATATAAACAATCAAAGGCAGTATCTGATTTGCCATTAGAGTTTTCTGTATTCAAAGAACAAATCTTGATTGTGTGCACTAAGACAAGCCTTGATCTGCTGATTTTTGTACGAAAGGCATTTTTAATGTCTACGAACAAAATGACAGCCTTGATTATTAATACTTTACATTCAAGTTAAACGGTGCCCAACTGCACATACACACATAATCTAAAGCTTGATTGTTTTTAAATTGCTGTCTATAATATATTATGTAGATATTGTGGTACATACATAAAACATGTCAGCACAACTGATTAAGCAGTAACAAGACCAGTAAGAACACGATTGTACTTATAAGATATGACTGATTCTGCAAATTAGATGATGTTCAAAATAAACAGGGAAGGACTGTTGGAGCCTTCTTCTGCAACTATTTCCAGGTAACAAATACCTGTTCCATTGACCTTTGGGTACAGGTAAACTACACAGAAAACACTGGCAGGTATCAGGTATGTATTACATGTCACCTCTGTACTGTGATCTTAATCTTGTATAACTTTACAAGTAGCATCACAACATCCAATCAGTGCACCGCCACAGTATGGCTTCCAAAGAGCTTATTACAGTGACATACATAATAGAAACTATCATCTGCTTATCTGAAGTCTACAGACACTGTTTGTTGTAGCCAGTGGCCACAAAGTAATGGAGCAACAGGTTTTTTCAACTAACTTCTATTACAAGCTTGAGTTTAACCCATTTTATCCGGAATACGATTCTAGTTGTAATTATCCTTTTTTATCCGGAATACGACTCTAGTCGTAGTTACCCGTTTTATCCGGAATACGATTCTAGTCGTAGTTTGCTTTTGACACGGCTTCCCCGCACTCTGACGTTTTGGAATCCCATTGGCTAGTTAACACAGAATGACGTCAGAATATCGGGATCACCAGGAAACCCATATTTTTCAACCAATCAGTCCAGTTCTTTGGGTATTTGCAGTACAAAGCGGGTACCCCCAAGCTATAGTGAAATAAAAGATGGCGTCAAATCGCAAAGACCGTTAAATATTTTGAAGGATAACTCTGCTAATGACAAGAAGGCAGACAAGTGGATAGATGATATAAGATGGACGGTTATGGTATTTGATGCAACATTTGACCGTGAAGAAAAAAATTGAAGCCATCAAAGTTGGGTCAACCGACAACGGCATCCATTTTCGCCCACCTCGCACCACGCCGTATTTTTGGCGCCAACAAAGTTAAGATTATTTCCAACGACAGTAACTAAGTACTTCATAAACAAAGTGGCGTTGAAATGTTGACCAAAGTTGTACCTTTAGAGGACTTCTTTATTAGTTATAAAAAATAAGCCACAAAATTATACATCGTTGACAGAATTTTCTCTCACAAATTTGCATAATTCCGCTCAGCGGCCACACGTTGGCGATTCAATCGACTAACATGGGGGCATTACAAACAATTTTATATAATGAGATTATTATCCAAATATGTGGACAAGTTGTATACCTTTGTTTTCAGCACAGAGTAATGCATAAAATAAACTCAACTTGCTCATTGACATGTTGCCTCCTTCATGGCGAAAATGTCAGGTGAAAAGTAATGTGACAAACCTCAATACAGGTTTGAATTTATTGGGCATGTTTTGGCATATGCCACATATAATATATATGATAAAACTATGAGCTTGCCGATGTGACTTGATAGTTTATTTTATCTATTTTCTAAAGGTATATCACATTTAAAAATTGATTGAGAAATAATAAAGTTATGTCCATTTTAAATGAAGGCCTGTCTTTTTTAATGCTGACAGATAGACTGACTTGTCTGCACTAGCTTCAGGATAAAATGGGTTAATAGTTGGCGTAGTTGTGTGACTTATTTTATTCACTTGAACATCAGAAAACATTTCAAAATAAGGCATAATACGTAGCTTTTACAGTAAAAAAAATTAACTGAACAACAAAATAAACATCCAAACAGTGTTTCTGTTAAGCTACTACTTCAGGCAATCACATGTTATAAGCATGGAGAGTAACCAACTATTCCAAGTTATACACACGTTCAATAAATTTTTAATGAGTTATTCACTATTTATACAGACATAAATAACGAAACCCATCTAAATGACTGTATCAGGCCATTTGGGAATAATGATGAAAGGATGAATTAATTGCAAATGCATCACTGGCGTCAGCGTGGCAACAAATGCATAGCAGACTAAGTCCAGATTCTACCAATGATATAATCTGGCCAGCATATGGTTCATCAAGAAATTACACTTAATTTTGTAAATCAACAATAACTTGCTTTTTTCCTGCACTTGTTTGTGTAACTGAACAACATTTTCTGCTGACATCTCTTATTAGGACAGTGATGCACATGCACTGGGTCCAGAATGCGGAAAAAACAAACACCATGATTTATTTGTTTAGGAATATGATAATGATTATGATGATGTGCTTGAATAGCTTTGAAAGACTGGTTGATTGGCAGTTATATCTGTGTGAATATCTATAATATATACTATCCTTCCATAGATTAATGGGACAATAATCAACCGTGGATATTGCTATGACAGCTGTATACTATTTATGAAGTGCTTGAGCCAACAGTGTCCTGTAAATAATAAAATATAACTAGGTGTAACTAATTACTAGAAATTTCAATAAAACATTTATTGAAAGAAAATACAACTTGACAAATGTTGATAGTTCTGGTTTCCAACTGATGAAAACTAACAATTATCTGACAGTTTAATTGACAGTTTAATTACTGCCTTGCATATGTAGTATAAATGTATATGCGTAATAGTAAATATACAAAAAAACAAATTTTTACTGGTGTGGGCAATATTCAGGGTACAAATCGGTACCTTATAAAAAATTCCGTAATGAAATATTATTCTAAGTCTTTTATATAGGTGTTAAATGCTGTGGAAACAAAATTAATTTAATTAACATACACTAAGGAAGTTAGAAGATTTAAGGAAGTTAGAAGATTTAAATAATTAAGTCCCCCCGTGCTCCCTCCCTCCACAGACACAAATGCAATTTGACAGCTTACATGAAATAAAAGCTGTGATACTGACGGGAAATTCTCACAAGATTGCATCCATACCAATTAATATTTTCAACTTATAATCTGTCTTCTTGAAATGAGCTTGACATCATACTGTTAGTGTCACCGGTGTTGGCGTTCTTTAATTTTCCATCTGGCACAGCCTCGTGGCAACTATTTGCTATCACCAGCTACTGCTACATCCATAATCAGAACAAGTGTTAGGCATTTATAATACAGCAGTAGATGTCTTATTATTGTTTGTACAGACAGGCATGACTGACTTGAACATTCTGAAAAGCAGACCCGGTAGGACCTGCCATCTAGTGGATAACTGTCATGAATTTGGAGACAATGAAGCAATTTATGTTCTTATGCCATGAGCAGTGGCTCATGGCATAAGAACATAAATTGCTTCATTGTAAAACTAGCTACCATCAACAACTGGCAACAAGGCGACAACCAAGGAAGGAAAATGTTTGAGCGATATTCGTTTATACATCTTCGAATTGAATAGGGGAAAAAGGCTTGAATATTCAAAATGTTGAATATGAATTGAATTTCGTCCCATCATTACTGGAAGATTCTAAATTGGCAGCCAAAAAGCTCTTTTTAATAATAAAATGTCAAAAAAGATGGTTTGACGCTTACAACATACCCACTAAACATGCTGAGTTGGCTTCCATACTTGTGTTACAAATCTGATTATCTATGACAAATCAATTGTTATTTTCCTATATGCCAACACATATGCTACATTAATTTCACCGATGGCTCCTACTGTGAGTCATGTCCAGAGGCCACCTACCTTATAAGGCAACTAAAAATTTGCCAAAGGGTTGGCCTTATAAGAAAGGGACTACAGCACCTAATGAGGAGGCAACAACCAACAACAACACTGAAGTAGATGCTCAAACACAAAATATAAACTATTAAATGTTGAGGACTAGAATATGGAAATGCTTAATATTTGCAGTCACTTATTAGACTGCAAAACTTTTGATTTTGCTTCAAATCCTTGCCCGAGTCATCCTTTTAAAAGTTAAAACAAAACAATATTATGTGATCTGACCCATCAGGTATCCACTGTCATTCTCTAAACTGCCATACACATTTCCCTCATCCACAACGTCATTTCAAGCAAACAACATGCACAAGGCTGTTTGACATTAACCCATTTTATCCGGAATACGATTCTAGTCGTAGTTACCCTTTTTATCCGGAATACGATTCTAGTCGTAGTTTGCACTTGACACGGCTTCCCTGCACTCTGACGTTTTGGAATCCCATTGGCTGGTTAACACCGAATGACGTCAGTATATCGGAATCACTAGGAAACTCATATTTTTCAACCAATCAGCGCCGTTCTGTGGGTATTTGCAGTTCAAAGCGGGTACCCCCAAGCTAAAATGAAATCAAAGATGGCGTCGAGTCGCAAAGATCGTTAAATGTTGACGTATTTTGAAGGATAACTCCGCTAATTTACTTCATACTGGTGATGACAAGAAGGCAGACAAGTGGATAGACGATATAAGATGGACGGTTATGGTATTTGATGCGACATT
Source organism: Ridgeia piscesae (assembly GCA_025642075.2). NCBI lineage: Eukaryota > Metazoa > Annelida > Polychaeta > Sabellida > Siboglinidae > Ridgeia > Ridgeia piscesae. The sequence goes on along the minus strand of JAODUO010001606.1, from coordinate 15,160 downwards.
TGTCCGTGAAGACATACTTTGAAGCCATCGAAGCGGGTCAACCGACAACGGCATCCATTTTCGCCAACCTCGCTCCACGCCGTATTTTTGGCGCCAAACAAAGTTAAGAATATTTCCAACGACGGTAACTACTTCATAAATAAAGTGATGTTGAAATATTGAACAAAGTTGTTACTTTATAGTACTTCTTTATTAGTTATAAGAAATGAGGCACAGAATTATATATCGTTGACAGAAAATATTTCCAAAATTTGCATAATTCTGCTCAGCGGTGCCACACGTTGGCGATTCAGTCGACTGACGTGGGGGTATTACAAAGAATTTTTACATTATGAGATTATTATCTAAGATGTGTGGACAAGTTGTATACCTTTATTTTCAGCAGAGATTAATGCATAAAATAAACTCAACTTGCTCATTGACATGTTGCTTCCTTCATGGCGAAAATGTCGGGTGAAAAGTAATGTGACAAACCTCAACATAGGTTTGAATTTATTAGACATGTTTTGCCATATGCCACATATAATATATATGATAAAACTATGAGTTTATCGATGCGACTGTATAGTTTATTTTATCTACTTTCTAAAGGTATATCACATTTAAAAATTGATTGAGAAATAATAAAGTTATGTCCATTTAAAATGAAGGCCTGTCATTTTTTAATGCCGACAGATTGGTTTGAGGAAATGATCAGGAACTGGCTGCAACTCGTCTGCACTAGCTTCAGGATAAAATGGGTTAAGCATTTGAGCTATAACTTTTAATGAGCAATAGCAGTAACTTTTAATGAGCAAGAGTTCTCCAGACACAAATGTTCTGCCACCGGCAATAGACTAGCTGTGCACAGGCAGCTTCAGTGTTTTTAACATGCACTCAAAGAGCTCACTGATCATGCGGAAATAAATAAATGGGTGTACTACTACTCACTACTACATGAATTATATTTGAAACATTATGAGAAGTATGTTATCCTGGAGAGACCTGGCCTGTGTTGAAGACTATACAATGAATACCTCAAATTCACATCAATTTAATACATATAAAAAATTGATAAAAATAACATGAATTCTGATACATATCTTAGATTGGAAAGGCTATATAAAAGTATACAGATTATTATTGTGTAGGTAATTTGTATAACTTGTCCTTCACTCACATACTTGCATGACAGAGATGGTTTGCTTTGCTTGGCAAGTTACCAAGTGCTGGAAACTAGGAGATAGAAGCTTTCAGGTGGCACCTGGTTAAAAAAAAGTGTTGTAATTTATAGCATAAGCCACCCACCCAAACACCTTACTCATAGTTACTGGCTGCTTAGTGCAATAAGTGACACCTGGCCAACAGGTCATATCAATTTTGACTTTCATCCAGAATGTCAACACATCTTTTCAGCCTGCACAATGGTGGCCTGGGAAGCAGCAATAGACCACTCAGCTATGTCAATGACAAAGAAAACAACACATTTCCAATAATTCTACCCAAACTATTACCCATGCAGGCCAAACCATATCCTATATCAGCAGTATCGCAATCCGTTATGGTATATCTTATGGGGGAGGGCTTTGACTGCAACTACTTCATGCAATGTCCCTAAACTAGTACTAAGTGCATTCCTATCGGTCTCATTGTGAACCCGGTTTGCGATATGCCTGTCTAAATTGATTATACAGTAAATGTTAACACCATGCGTCAAGTTAGCAATCGTATAAACATTTGATAACTGAACTGCAAAGCTGCACTACTGGCACGAAGATTTTAACTTAGTCTCATATACTACTACAAGCTTTATGACCCATTGTCAAAACATAAATGACAATATCTTTTCATTTTGGAAGACTTGGTCTTTCATTTTTTTACCTGTCCACCACCCATCCACTGACATTTCTACCTGTCCACAACTGCATGACACTATTGTAGTACACAACATTTGTACCAGCCAAACATTACTGAACATAACTTTTGTTAACTGAAAAATTTCTATTTCTCAATTTCCCCCCTCAAAAACACGTATACATTGATGCATTAGCAATGTAAAACTAATTTAAAGTTTGTTTGCTAAGTACTGATTGCAAAATACTTGCCAAATATAAGTACATTTTGCCTAGTTTCATAATTGTTTATTTTCTTTAATTCTGCTACTTTGCACAACTGCATAGACACCTTTGCATATAGTAATATTGTACAAATTCATCAAATCTGTGTTTCTATATATTTGTATTTAATTTGGCACCAGCAGTCAACTGATGCCTAATTGATTAGAAACTGCTAGTCTCAGTATCATTACCCTAATCCACAGGGTATACGGTTAAACTATGCAAATAAAACAGTGTCAGTTGCAACCCTATGGGGACACGCTGTGACTATGGCGACATTCAGCAACAGATAAAATGACACCGAGACATCTTTTTCTGCTGTGAAAAATGACAACAGAGATGGGATGCCGACTCAATTAAGAGATGTGGGTGGATGTCTGCCCCAGTTGAGGGTCAACAATGACAAGGGCCAGGCACACAAGAGTCTTTCAAGTATGCTGGAACATGAGGTACTACCCACGCAGCCACCTACTCATGTCTGCATGCAGACCTGTATAAATAACATTAACAGAACTCTGTTCAAGTCAACTACATAGTAGTTGCAAGCAAAACAGTGTCAAAATTTGTATTTTATGCAATATGTAACCCATGAAGTAGATGAAGCTTTAAGGATGGGCAGTTTGGTAAACTGATCCTGTGCATTCAAGTTCAAAATAAGTACCATTATTTTCACAGAAAGATACCCTAAATTATGATGAAAGAAAACAGATGGCCACCATAAAAAATATAACAACTACTACCGGTAGTACCAAGTAAAACTGCTTCTGGCTATAGTTCCATGGACCAATTTCTAAAAATTTATGGTAGCTCCTAACAGTATGTCACTGGTAGAAGTGAACATGACAGCATAGTGATATGTCCTTATAATGGTGCTTGGTTACCCCTCCATTTCATGGAATAGCAACCAGATTCCACACTGCATAAGGGGTGAAATGTATTATTCACAGCATTTGAGGGATAAACTGGCTCAATAATATTTGAAGTGTTAAGGTGTATAAAAAAGTCATATCATATATAGTTGGTGTCTTCGTAACTACAACACCATGTTAATGAAGCTGTGTGGTTTACACTTAGTAACCCTACAACTTGTGCAATATGTCAATATTAACTAACACAATCTGAATCAGTATCACTGTCTCCAGGCTAGCTGAACGTGTTGAATAAATTGTAGAGATCAAGATAACTGTTTTTAAACCAAATCAGTAACTGCTTGTCGATATCACTCACAGATAAACAATTACCTGGTATGAGGTGTGTGAAAAGAACACACAATTATTGATTAGCAGAGTGCCATAATAGCAGATTACATTCTATTAACGTGAAGAGGAGAAAGACATATCTACAAGTTGGGTTGAAAGTATTTCTGTCGCAGTTTCTGCCCTGAAGGCATTTTTTATTATAGACTTGTAAAACCCATTTTGGATGGGTAGAAATGTCACTGTATACGGTACACAAGTCTAGTAGCTTGACTATTTCCATGTATGATCCTCCTTGAAGAAGCAGTTTGTAAAAAAACATATAAAGGCTTAGAAACATTGACTGACTTCAAACAGTATAACTAAGTGACCTACATATTTATTCAGGTAACAGCTTTAAATATGCCTTTGGTGTACAAGTCGGGCCCATGACAGGTGTGACGATAACAGTACAACTCACATAAATGACCTGTGTGTCAATACTATGCTGAACAACACTGTCAGCAATTTACAGAAAAAATGCTTGTCAGCAGGTGATAACTATGTAACTGAACACTCAGAACATACTATGTAATCATCCACATTCACGGGAAATGACTTCCCAAAGATGTTGACTGGGCTAGTGTAGGTGTACATACTACATACACATGTTTACAAGCAAGAAGGCAGATACACTCACACATCCTGCTGGGTCTGAGTACAATACCACCACCACCAGGTGCAATTGATTCAGTGTGTCAACTACAAACGTTTACCATTAAACTGCTCCAATCATTTAGGTGACACATTCCTGTCGTGCTATTCTCTAGTCCACCCAGCAACCTTATTCAGATGGCTCTAGCATATTGACAATTTGACACTTAACCATAAATGGCCAGATATTTTTTTTAATACATGTGTTTGTAACACTTGCATATGCAGAAATAATGTATTTACACACGTAGATGGCTTTGGAGTAGACCAAATAAGAACAATTTAAATGAAGTTGTGACATATCATAATGACATTTTTTGAACCACAAATGTTTAACTGTCAAAAAAAACAATGTAATATCTACCATAACATATAACCTTAATAATTAAAGCGAGGTTTGTAACTGATATTGTAGCAAATCTATTTTCACATATTTGTAGGGAAAAAAAAGAAATAAGCCGAAATACGAGTTACATCAAATTTCGTCTGTGCTTCGAGATGCGTATCCTGTTTGTTAATGATACTGCCTCGGTGGCATTAATATAACCAGGGAGTTATAATCAGTTACGAAATATAATGACACGTTTTCATGTCTTCAAATATACATTTAAAATTGCCTATGTTTAAATGAGATAATGTAAATGTTGCAAAGCGGACGATAAACATCATAGTAGTAGTACATGTTGTGCAAAAATCAAACATGGCGGGCATACGCCGCCGCTTGTGCCGGAAAAATGCTGCCCATCGCCATCGTTCCATTGCACAATTATTGTACATTACAGTGCTTGCAACTATTCCAGACATGTAAACACTTTAGTTCCGAAGTTGAATGTGACTGGCAAACAACTAAAGTGCTTGTACGTACTTACCGAAAAGTTGGGATACTCCACGGAAACAATTATGCAAGTAGGTCAAACCCGAGCTGCGATAACTGACGCACTGAATGGATACCTCGCACCTGGGGCACTACCAAATCACTACGCATTATTTCAAAACGAATGGGCGATCTATTATAACGTTTAAATTAATATTCATAGAAATGTACAACTGAACGGCAATTTTAATTGTAAGTTTAAGTGCATTACGTTAAAATATCATATTTAAACAAGCTATGACACAGCCCGGCAAAATATATTGCACTATGTCGCCTGCGGATAGATAAATTTCACCAAGTCTGTTTTCACTGCACAAAAATCAAGGTGTATTTTGTAGTACGGCTGTGAGCAGAACTAACACACTCAGGTGCGAATCAAACACCAGCAGTGGCCTCTAGGCTGTGCGCAACTTAACTTAGTAATATAAAAAGTGCATGCGGCTATGCTACTTTTACTTTGGATTATAATATCTATAAAATTCAGACATGCACATTTTGTTTTGTACCACTAAAATCGTACCCTAAAATCTACCGTTTGAATATCAGCACCTGCATGAACTGATGAAGGGAAGGGAAACGATCGAATGGAAGCGATCTACACAAGAGGAACACCGGCGAAACGACGTAGTAAACACATATTATAGAGTTTTGGCGGACTGACCGAGGATATATCAAAGGTCAAGACAGGCAGATCTGGAAACAGCGTGCTCTGCCCTTAATTATAGTACAACTGTGGGGAGCGGTCGTCGCGCGGTAGAGCGCCGGACTGTCAATCGAGGGGACGGTGGTTCAATCCCACCTACCGCCGTTTCGAAACTTAGGCAATTTCTTCACCCCACATTTGCCTGTGTCTTTCGGAAGAGACACTAAAAGCCGGTGGTCCCTTAATTCTGTCTGGTGTCTATGCCAGGGGAAGTAAAAGATCCCACACAGGTAAATGTGTAACCTGTAGTGGACTCACAAATTCTACAGAAGATCAACTCCTGCGTTAGCCCAAGTTTGGGCTGTTTGGAGGTAATCACCTAAGAACTAAGAACCACTGTGCACTATACAGTTGCCCAGTGATGACGTCATGACGATAATGATTTATGTAGACATACCTATAGAAGGTCTAGACATCGGAACATTGGAGTTTACTCCCCAACATTGTGCAGCCCCACGATGTTTGTGGAGGCCCTAATATTTAAGAAAGGGCCCTTGGTACGTGGTAATACATATGCATGTATATAAAAATTATATTGTATATTTTAGCTAAATTACCCCCCCCCCCAACAGGGATAATCATCATACGAACATATTGATTTACGTAGATCTTGAAGAACTAAGAAAAAAATGAACGTTGCTAAAGAAATCAACAGTACCGGCCGGTAGGCCTACTGCATGTTGATTTCTTTAGCGACGTCCCCCCACACACACACATGCATGCATGCGCGCGCGCGCACACACACACACACACACACACACACACACACACACACACACACACACACACACACACACACACACACACACACACACACACACACACACACACAAACGAGTTCCGTTAGGTCAGTGTGTGTGTATAGTAGTAGGCCTAGTTTTGCTTGGAGGTAAATGTATCTCGCACAATAACACCATTATAGCTAAGCCTTAATTTATATCACGGATCCGAATGGATGGCAGCAGTTAGCATTCTACCAAGGTGTCCGGTCTATCTCCATGTGCGGCGTTTTACAGTGGGAGGGAGGGGCGGAGGGACGGAGGGACGGAGGGAGTTGGGGAGAGGGAGAGGATAGCAGGGGAGAGATGGCGAGAGGGAGAGGTGAGGAGAGGGAGAGGATAGCAGGAAAGAGGCGGGGAGAGGGAGAGGAGGTGGAGAGAGGGAGAGGAGTGGAGAGGGAGAGAGATTGAGAGAGAAGGAGATAGGGCAACCTCACTTTAACATTTTACAAAAGAACCCATTCGAGACATGCAAGAAATCACCTAGATGGACTGCCTATAGGGTCTACATATCCTTTGACGTAGTTCCGTGTTGGATATTTTGTATTTTATACTGTTCTGATTAGGCATGCACTTGCTTTAAAATAACTTCTAGCGTCGCCTTTGTTGCTCTTCCACGATTTCACCACAGGAACAAGAACATATAGCGCACACCCAGGACGTTACTATACTGGTAAGTGAATCTTGGTTCTGTAGCTGATATTGTGAGTCTTGGTTCCACTGCAGAACAGGTGGATTTTTGTACCGTTGCCGATCTGGTGGGTTTTGGTACCGTTGCAGATCTGTCTGGTGGGTCTTAATTGTTCCGTTGCAGATCTGGTGGGTGATTAGGGTACCGTTGCAAATCTGGTGAGCCTTGGCTTCTGTTGCAGATCTGGTAGGTTTTGGTACCATTGCATATCTGGTGGGTCTTAAATGTTCCGTTGCAGAACTGGTGAATTCTGGTACCGTTGCGGATCTGGTGGGTCTTGGCTCCGTTGCAGATGTTGTGGGTTTTTACTCAACCGAACCTCGGTCTTGCCTGGCCTTGATCTCGTACTCCGAGTTTCCATCTGATGTACCCTTGCCCAAAGGGTGGTGAACCCGGCCACCTCTTCTGTGTCCTCTGCTTCAATCGTAACGAGCTCTGCTGTCAGAACATTTATTATTATATCTGTGGTGATCTTTAGCCTATTTTGTTCCGCATACAAATTATTGAAGGTTTCTCATATTTTCTTTGGATGTTTCTGTAGCAGTGAGACAGAAGAGATATGTCACCTAAAATATTTAGATCTTCTATAGTGTTGCTGTGAAGGTAAATTTTATGCCGCATTTCTCTTCTAAAGTGGCTTTTCGTGACCTGCATGGTCGATCCCAAAGCAGAATAGGATATAGCAAGGGACTATGAATTCTAGGTTCACTGCAGTTTTGATTTAAACAAATGAAGTTTATACCAGTTTAGGGAAAGGCAGTATTGCTAATTGTGTATGGTGATTGAATTAACCAGCAGGAAGATTAGCTCGAAATACATTGCTAACTTGGTCAACGCATCTACTCTTTTGGAACCGACTATCCTAAAACAGATCCCATCGTCACCAATGAGGTAGGGATTCTAAATAATTATACAACTAAAGTGATTAACTACAATATTCATTGGAATACATAATCTAAGCATAAAGCTACGAACTATACAACATTTTATTGACTATTAATATTATGTATATCAGCCTACAGTCGCACACGGTCCGCGATTGCGGACCAAGTGATGGCTCCACAGTCCTCTGTGTGGCGCCACTCGTATGTATGCACATACCACAGAGTTAGATGGCACAGACAGACGGCAGAGACGGAACTTATTCATAGCCCCTATATAATATTATTATAATACCATATACAGAAGGAGCACTAAAATGCAAATACTTGCTCTGATAAAACAGTAGTTAAACATTCGTACCTTAACATGGGTGACGAGGTGCTGGCATTCAGCCAATTGTTTCACAATGTGTAACGTTGGTGTTTATTAATAAAAATTATAATATTATATTATTCTCGATAGGAAGTTCAAATTATCCAGTGCTAAATTCGACTAGATTAATTGTTTTGGTTACAATGGTTATTAATTGCTTTGGCTACAATGAGTATTACATACAGCATGGACAAACATTTGGAGAAAAATCGAAGAGGTGATGGGAGACAGACGCATTATGTAAACTTAAAGGGAATTAAGGTGCTTACCTCGTGGGTAACCACGACATAGTCTATAAATATGCGTGCCCTATAGAGCCGATGGCAGTAAAAGGGAAACAAAACGAGAAGGTGTAGCTTTACGAAAAAAGGAAAATCGTGGGAACTGATAAAAGAAAAACAGATGAACTGAGAGTGACAGTTGGAGTGAAGGAACTGGCAAATTGGCCAGGAGTTGATTAAAATGCGGCGGTCATGTGGAAAGAGTGGATGATGGAAACCTTGCAGAGAGCAGATGCCCAGTAAGTTGATGGAAAAAGGAAGCGAGGAAGACTGCGATGGGAGGACTGCACTATAAGAGCTACATGGAAAGAGTGCATGGGTGAAGAATGGAAAACAAGAGCAAAATACAGAAGGAATTGGAGACTGTTGATAGAGAACATCCTCGCGCGCCAGGGTTTGCTGCGGCTGATTACATGAACACCAGCTCTTCTTGACCCCTGGCACATCCCTGTCAAAAACTCGTCTTTTAATCACAGCCAATGAAATGACCCTTCTCGTTTTACAATAAATAACTATGTAAGTGTTGGAACGATTTATTTGCAGGTCGTTACAATTCACCAACTGCCCCAGCCTGCCAAACTCACTGCATGGTCCAATAACATACAGAAGAAACCTATGCTGTAACAATCATTGGCCAAATGGACTGCTGTCGATTCCCCACAATTAATGGTAAGTAGCTTGTTCACTTCGTCTTGTCGGGTTATACTGAGTAGTTCTTTCGTTGACACTTTGTGTTGCCAGAACGTCCTCGAATATTTCGAATCCATAATAATTAGTGTAGCAGGTACAAACGTGTTTGAAGTCGAGTTTTGTCACACGCCAGCATTCTGAGCCATATAGGAGAGGACACAGGTTTGGTATAGCTTCAGTTTTGTTCTTCTAGAATATACTATTTTTGTTGATCTCTAAACAGGTTTCCGTCTGAAGAAAGCACCTCTGGCCATGTTTATGCGATTCTTGATGTCAACATCGGCCCTCCATCGTTGCATATGATGCATACCAGCAGTGGTATAGCCAGGATTTTACATTGGAGGGGCCAACCGACAACCAAGCAAACTTTTATATATATATATATATATATATATATATATATATATATATATATTCTCTCTTACTTTCTAACTTTGACGCTTTCTGTGAATGGTTTTGTTGAACTGCCAGCTACATTGATTAGTGAACTTGGCAGTTACTGTAATGAATGAATGAATGAATGAATGAACGAGGACGGACGGACGGACGGACGGATTTTGAATTGCCGAGTCGTAGGCAGACATTTTCTTAAAACTGATGAAACAGGGTACGCTTGTTCTATTGTCAAAGGTGTGTCTGTGATAATAACATTAAGGTTAAGCCAACCGTAATATATGTTTCTGTGTAAGCATTTCTGATGGGTTCCTCTACGTAACAACAACTGCCGAACACCTTCAGCACAACTAACAGAGGGTGTAGATGTAGTCGAGTCACTGACTGTTTTGTTGTAATCTTGTTACACAAGGAAATGCACCGATATCACAAATGACAACAGCAATTGTTCTCAACAAAGCGTCGTGCGTTTTATTAGTATAATCCAAGAATAATTCCACCGTATTTATCCGTACCATATACCGGATTTAAATATATTCATGGCCAGCAATAGCCGTATTTCTTAAAGGATTTGGTCTCGTCACCATATCGTCCAGTAGATAATGTTTTGTGACTGTTAGTCAACTATGAACATTGACATAGCGAGTCCGAATCACGCTACGAACCAGTACAGTCATTTCGCGCCACAAACACGTGTCGTTTGCATCATGGCGCAACTCCCACGCCACTACTCAGGATGAGCCGAGCCGTGCGAGCCGAGACGAGCCGTGCGAGCCGAGCGAGCCGAGCCGAGCCGTGCGAGCCGAGCCGAGCCTTGCGAGCCGAGCCAAGCCTTGCGAGCCGAGCCAAGCCGTGCGAATCGAGCCGTGCGAGCCGAGCCAAGCCGCGCGAGCAGTGCGAGCCGAGGCGTGCGAGCCGAGCCGTGCGAACCGAGCCGTGCGAGCCGAGCCAAGCCGTGCGAATCGAGCCGTGCGAGCCGAGCCGAGCCGAGCCGAGCCGAGAGTGACGGTCTGTCGGCCTTTAATTGTCATTCCGTTAGCGTGTACTCCAGCGAAAGGTCGGATAGATGCTTCGTGGCTGTTTCCGACCTAAACAAACAATTTTTTTATTGATAATAACGTATTTTTAAATATTTATCCTTTTCCGTGAATCGGGTAAGACGTCTTTGGTGATCGCCAAAGGCACATTGAACAGATGTTTTTTTTTATATATAGGTATACATATGTTTAGAACGATGCAACCGTAGAAAAATTACCTTTTATTAATTGTTTATGCTCGCTCTTTCGTTGTCCCTTCTTATGACGTCATGGCTTGCGACAACTCAAGTTGAAGTTTCCAACATGAAAACATAGCATATGTGTCATATTAATGTCGGGTTGTGTGGATATATGATAAGCAAACATCAGTTAAGCATGACAAACTAAATTTTTAAAGAATATAATCGCAGATGTGGAAATAACAATTACTTAAAATATACCTTTTGTTGGTTGCTCCATCTTCAGTCATCGACTGACATCACGACGTCTTCTTCTGCTCCATCTTCTGGGTCCTCTTCTTGGTTCTCTTCTGAGTCCCCTTCTGCGTCCTCTTCTACTCCATCTTCTGCGTCCTCTTCTGTGTCCTCTTCTGCGTCCTCTTCTTGGTTCTCTTCTGAGTCCCCTTCTGCGTCCTCTTCTACTCCATCTTCTGCGTCCTCTTCTGTGTCCTCTTCTGCGTCCTCTTCTTGGTTCTCTTCTGTGTCCCCTTCTGCGTCCTCTTCTACTCCATCTTCTGCGTCCTCTTCTGTGTCCTCTTCTGCGTCCTCTTCTTGGTTCTCTTCTGAGTCCCCTTCTGCGTCCTCTTCTACTCCATCTTCTGCGTCCTCTTCTGTGTCCTCTTCTGCGTCCTCTTCTTGGTTCTCTTCTGTGTCCCCTTCTGCGTCCTCTTCTACTCCATCTTCGGCGTCCTCTTCTGTGTCCTCTTCTGCGTCCTCTTCTTGGTTCTCTTCTGAGTCCCCTTCTGCGTCCTCTTCTACTCCATCTTCGGCGTCCTCTTCTGTGTCCTCTTCTGCGTCCTCTTCTTGGTTATCTTCTGTGTCCCCTTCTGCGTCCTCTTCTACTCCATCTTCTGCGTCCTCTTCTGTGTCCCCTTCTGTGTCCTCTTCTTGGTTCTCTTCTATGTCCTCTTCTGCGTCCTCTTCTACTCCATCTTCTGCGTCCTCTTCTGCGTCCTCTTCTGTGTCCTCTTCTGCGTCCTCTTCTTGGTTCTCTTCTGAGTCCCCTTCTGCGTCCTCTTCTACTCCATCTTCGGCGTCCTCTTCTGTGTCCTCTTCTGCGTCCTCTTCTTGGTTATCTTCTGTGTCCCCTTCTGCGTCCTCTTCTACTCCATCTTCTGCGTCCTCTTCTGCGTCCCCTTCTACGTCCTCTTCTGAGGTACATTACCTGAAACTCATATATGAGCTAAGAAATTTAGCGACATACCTTTTGATCGATATTCCGCCTTCATGTGTCCGCTGTCATCTTGGCTGACGCTAAAATATAAGAAGAATAAGGTCAACAGAGCAAATTATTAGCTAGTCCATTCCCTTGGAAAGGACCCTTGCCGTAGGCAGGCAGCCGGGTCAGCTGCGCCCGAGACTAGCTACGGCCAGGGTAAGGGATGACTTGATCGTAACTGTTAAGTCTACTGCTACATTTACATCCTAACAACGCATCAATCAATAAATCTATCTCTACAAAGTAGATTATTTACTATTTATCTTTGTGATATTACTGAGTGATAAAAACAATAACAAAAACTGCGCGCTTAAATGCCCGCTCTCGGAACTATACAGCGTCATATTGTCGCAACAGCAAACAACTTGACATTTCGAACGGCGTACCTTTTCGCGGTTGAACACACATGAAATATCGTTATCATTTCAACACATCTACCTCTCAGTTGAAAGCAGGCTCGGTCTCGTGTTGGGATCGAACACCAGAACCGAATACAGCGGCGCGTCGTCCATTGCCTCCTCGATCGTTACGCGTGGATACTAGAAACCAGTGTTGACGTCATTTCCGCGCTAGCAGTCACGTGCAACCGTATTGCTGTTTATACGGCGAGCGCGCGAATGCTGTTCTACTTACGTAAGGCCACGTCTAAACGACACTTTCGTCCCCTGCGAGAATAATTTTACCGTGGATTATTTACCAAAAGGATAAATAGTTTGATGGTGCATCCACAATAATTAATTAAAAGTTACTACCGACTGACTGTAACTACCAAGACTGATATAATCATGATAACGATTTATTTGTCATGATTTTCAACAAGCAAGTACATTAAATTTTCATGTCAAGTAGGAAAGCGTTCTCGCGTTTGAGTCACGTAATGCTTATATACACTAAAAATAAATATGACAAATGTATATGTATAATATATTATATATATATATATATATATATATATATATATATATATATATATATATATAATTATGTATAGACCGTATTGAATAACCAAACAATTATGTTGCCTTATTTTTATTGTTAAAGGTATTATTAAAGCGTGTCACGTTTACAATTAATGTATGCCAGTCATATGTTTTTTTTATTATCTAAAGAGTCATTACTACATATAGGGTATACTATTATTAGTTGAGGGGTGACGCTGCTAAATGTACTTACCACGGATTTAGGCGGAATGGGTACACGTAGCGCGATCAATTGCTAACGCATTAAGTTTTTAGTAGTTCATTTTGTTTAAATTATTAATTATACTGTTCTGTTATCTACAACCCACTGCGAATTGATAAATATGTCAGAATGTCAACATTAAAACATTACCATGTTTTCCAATTTCCTGCTACACAAATGAAATAATTTTTACGAGATACCAATATCGTTAATATCATGTTCCAATCCAATTAACACGACAACTTTTCTTAAATAATATTTTTTTACACTATATCAATTTGTAAGAAATGTTTTTTAATGATAACTTGTGTATCTTAGCGTCAGTTTGTGTTATTTTGTAGAACAATGACATGAGTATATCGCGAATTTAAAGAAGAATATATAGCATGTTGATAACAAATGTCATATTGTGTGAGTTTTCATTAAATAAATGCTACACAAGATTTCAAATTTTGTAACCAATCTCTTTGGTTTTATGTTATTAATATATTTGAATATGACGCAAATGTTTGCGACAACCCTCTAAGCGTTTATCTCGAAACTTCAAAAATGGATATATCGCATTTTGCCCTAAACCCCTTCATATATATATATGTATACATATATGTATCTATACATATATATATAATATTTTTTGTATATATATATATATATATATATATATATATATATGTGAAGTTTTAAGGACACCCTTCATATATATATATATATATATATATATATATATATATATATATATATACATATATATGTATGTATATATATACATATAAATATTATATATATATACATATATGTATGTATATATATATACATATTCATATATATATACATACATACATACATGTATATATATAATATTTTATGTATATATATATATATATATATATTATGAAGGGTTTGAGGACAAAACATGATATATATGGTTTATCTCGAAACTTCAAAATGGATATATGTATATATATATACATAAAATATATATATATATATATATATATATATATACATAATTATATGTATGTATATATACATATTATATACATATGATATATATATATATAATATTATTATATATATATATATATATATATATATATATATATATATATATATATATATGTGTGTGTGTATATATATATATATATATGAAGGGTTTGAGGGCAAAACATGATATATATATATGCGTTTATCTCAAACTCAAAATGGATATATCGCATTTTGCCTAAACCCTATCATATATATATATATATATATATATATATATATATATATATATATATATATATATATATATATAATGTTTGGCATAAACAATTCATATTATATACTATATATATATATATATATATATATATATATATATATATATATATATATATATATATATATATATATATAGATAGATAGATTGTTAAGTGTGTCATTCATCCTACAGGTGCAGTCGGTTTGAGACAGAGATTGTTAGGTGTGTCATTCATCTCAATCCACTTCTACGTTTTCTTCTGGTACATCTTCTTCCTCACTATAAAACAGAGAAACATTCAGCAGCGAATATTTTAATAACTGATAATAACAAGAATATATACCTTTTCTTTGATTCAGAACTTTGGGATTTCGTTTGTATTTCCTCTCCTTCTTTTCTACTTCTCCTTTTCCTTGTTCCTCTTCTTCCGCATCTGAAAAGAGACAAGGGAACAAATGTTTATGATTTGAAAAGACGATATGGAGGAAACAGAACAGAAACATTTCTTGCAATTCGAGAAAGATTCATGACTTCCTGCCTGTAACTGGAAATAGTAATGTACTTTTCTTTCATACTTATCTTTTTATTCCTCATCAATGTTGTTTGTTCCC
>JAODUO010001605.1:90000-123673 GCA_025642075.2 Ridgeia piscesae | reverse complement strand
CAACATATTAAATGCAGAATTCTTTAAAATAAAAGCTGTAGGATTTGAAAAAAATCTTACTGCGGTTTTGTGAAATTAAAAAAACAATCTTAACCGTTTTTAAGCAAACGATGTGGAAATGCCAAAATAACATTTAAAACAATTTTTTTTGGAAAATCAATAGCGTACGCCGACGTAGCGCCCTCTCGCGCCGATAACAACATCGTCTAGATCCACGTGGCGAATTCAGTTGTTGGTTAGTATGTTACTACTTTCTGGAGAACGAGGCTTCACACAAATGAAAATGGCCTAACCACAACCCACGTGCTGTGGTTTAAACGCAGTTGGCAAGTCTCGATTGGCTAGATGCTCATAGCGATGTTTCTGAATGAGCCCATCAGCTCAAGGTCGTCGATGTCTAGTCACGTGTGCAGGAGGTGTTGCTTCGTTGACTTTCGTATTCCTCACGACCTCCAAGGACAAGGTTTATGATCACCGCCGTCGTTACTCGCTCGACACATCGTCGACGATGCTCGGGCAAATCGAGAGGCAATAAGTTGTCCAGCGGCAGGCACAGGGAGAGTCGGCTAAGTGCCACTGGGCGGATCGTTGTCTGTCTTCGCTTCTCTTTCTTTCCTAGCTTATTGTCGTATATATGTATCATTTTAACATGCGTTGTTTTTTTTAAAAAATTTCCCAGCTGCAGTGTCCAGCGTCATGTCCAGTGCCCCGGTCCAGTGTCCAGTGCCCAGTGTCCAGTGTCCTGTGTCCACCAGGTCCAGGTCCAGTGTCCAGGTTAGGCCTGGCCGGGTTCCAGCCTTTTTCCGTGTTATTCCATGCCCTGTTCCTTGTCCAGTTCTATAAAAAAAACCGTACACCTTAATGTTTTATTTGATGTACCGCAGCGTGTAAAAATAATCCGGGTCACTTCCCATTGGCGTAAAAACACACTCCAAAATGGTCAATAAAACCCATCTTGGCTTCGGATACAGGTGTTGCCACATTGCAACGAATAGCTACCCACAATCGAGATAGAATTTGTAGACTTCTATGTGCATAAACATGCAAATAGAAGTTCATGTTAAATATTTAGTATATCGGACGCCAAACGTCAAGAGATTCATCTATGATCATTCAAAAGAAAAATAAGATATATTTCAGAGTTCTGTATGTTTTTTTATGTTTTTTACTGTTAATAATTCGCACCTGTCGTTAAACGATTATTCCAAATTAAATGTTTTAGTTTGTGGGGGGTACAATGTGATGTGAACATATGGATCCGCTACAGTGAGATGTCACGTATGTTTCAATCGAGATTCTATTCCATTCAACAACATTACGAGGGATCGCACGAATGCACCACGTGTTCGGCGTCTACTGTTGATGGCTCGAGGGAGGCTTTTATTTTCTTGCAACAGGGGACCAGGTCACATACATTTTAAAGAGCTCTTAAACACGATTTTGCATAAATCAATTTTGATCCTTAACTGTGATCGTGAATACATGAAACTGTTAGCACCATGACACGCTAACGGGACACTGTCAGCACCATGACGCACCAGCTGAGAATTGTCACTGGTTGTCATGGAAATAATATACCAGCTAATAGTATTTAGAAAAGAAATCATTTAATTTAACAAACAAAATTGTTTTATATTGTCCCCCGGTCAAATAATGGATAGATCAATTAAGTGAGTCGGTCGGGTAAATGGAAAGACAAATATTAATTATATAGGCCATAACAACACGTGACTGTGACTGTTCAAAGGAAACTAAAAATAATTCAAAATCAGTGTTTAAGGGGTAAAAAAAATTTTTTTTTTGTCCCTTTCCTTCTGTATTCCCACAATAGTTTTATTGTTTTAAATAAATTTTATTGCCTTTTTTCCTTTTTCATGGGCCTGTACAAAAGTTTGGTTTCTTTAAAAAAATTTGTTTCATTGTTTCAAAAACTTTCCCCTTCAAAATTTTACTTTCATGGGTCTCTACACCACCTTTTTTAAACCTTGTTTTCCCCTTTCAAAAGTCCGAAATAATACCTGTTCCCTTTTCCTTAAATTTTCCGACACCACAAAAAATTCCTTGGTTTTCCTAAACCAAAAAATCTAACCTTCCATATTCGTACATCAAAAATTTTCCCCTTGTTTTCATAGCCCACAACACATTGCCCACTGGAACAAAAATAATTTTTGTTTTTTTCATAGGGGGGGTATTTCAAAACTTTATTGTCTTTTTTTTCATATTCGAAAAACATCTTTTTTTCCCTTTTTGGCCTTCATGGCCCGTACACCAAAATTACGTTCCTCCTCCTTAATATTCAAAAATTTTTCAAAACAAATTGTTTTGGCTCCTCATGGGTTCGTACACCACAACAAAACCCCTTGTTTTTCCCTTCTTCCCGTACCCCAAAAATTCCTTTTTTCCCCTTAAGGTCCGTACCCCACAAAATTCCCCCCTTGCGCCCCCCTTCGGTTCCAATAACATTTTTTTTCCCGGTTAAAATTTCACAAAACATTTTTTTCATGGGTTCAAAACCTTTCCCGTCTTCATACCCCGGGGTAAAACACTTGTTCATATTTCCAACAAAAATTTTCTTTAAACCCCCGTTCCCATATTTCAAAAATTTAATCAAAAATATTTTTTCTTTTCCGTAATCCAAAAAACTCGGCCTCCCCTTTTAAACCCCGTTACACTTTTTAATTTTAACTTTTCATATTCGAACAACACTTTTCATACCCTTCCCACAACCAAAAGGCCTTATAAAACGTCACAAAAAATATCAAAAACCCGGTTCCCTTCATGGTCGGGTACATCACAAATTATTGCCTTAAATTCCAACCACAACATTCCTTTTTTTTTCCTTCATATTTCCGGGTTACCATACTTTATTTTCATAGGTTCTAAACAAAAATTTTTCGTTTGGTTTTTTTCATAGTCTGCCCCAAAATTACTTTTCTGGGGGCTCCCCCTGTGGGGTACACCAAAACATTATTGCCCCCGGGTTTTCTGGACACGAATATTCATCCCGGGCCAAAAAGCCTTCCCCAATACACAGCCCCCTTTTTTGTAACATTTTTAAAAGCTCAGTGTATATTATTAACATTTGGGTTTTACCCAAATTTTAAACCCAAAAACCCATCCAAAAATTTTCTGACGGACGCCAGATAAAACAAGGGAAATATCAAATTTCAATACTATAGGGGCCGGGCCGGGTCCGTTTTTAAATTGTCCTTAGAAAAACAATGTTTAAAACCCAACCGAGTGGGGTAGAGCCTACACCCCCACTAATGAATTTTCCCACGTAATGCAACGAATGCCACCCCCCACAATGCAATGAATTTCCGGGGTTCCACGCCCGCGAGTTTTTTTGGGGGGAAAAGGGAAGGTTTTAAGAGTGGACTGTATCTCTTCAATAGTCATTGATCCGAGTTCAGATTTAGATTGCTTGCAAATCTGTATTTAACGAAAAAGACAACACTTGTTGGTGTTTATGCACGTGTTATGTTAATCCCTTTTTGCAACAAAAAATCAACATTTTAAAGTCGGATTAAAAAATGTTGGGGGATATTCTACTAAAATAAATACCCGGGAACCCCCGACATGTTACCCAATTTTTTGGTCGGGGAGATACGAGTCGATTGCAATGCCCATTTTCCCTGTAGGTTTGAATGACATGTATAGGCCCACCCCCCAGTTGAGTGTTTATTTCAAAGGTTTTTTTGAATTAACTACCAATGAAAACAGAAACTTGAACATTTTCAAAAGTGACATCTACATATCTGACGATCCTATTTGAGCCCGCCAAAAGTCTTTTCCACCGGGGTTTAATAAACATTTGACGATTTCCCATTTGCAGATTCCCCGGGTCTACACCCCCGGGATTAAACAATTTTTGAACGACGGGTCTTTATATTGAGACTGTTCTTGAAAAGTTTACCCAAGTTTTTTTCGCCCCAGGGGGATATAAAACATCTGACCCTTTTTTATATTGTAGACCGTTTTTTGTTACACTCGGGTTTATAAACACCTGACGACTGTTTATATTGAAAATCCCAAAGTTTTTCCCCGTGGATTAAACACACCTGAGACGCCATATTGCAGACCGCCGTGTTCCCCACCGTGATTAGAACACAAATTCGACGCTGGCCAAAATATTCCAGACTCCCGAAAAAGCCTGGCTCCCCACCGGGGATATAAACACATCCTGACGCCCGTTTATATTGAGCTCTACCCACCGGGGTTTATAAAAAACATCTGCCGACTGTCGGGGTTTTGCCTACCCCCGGGATCACCCCGACGACTGCATTGAGACTGCCGGCTTACCACCGGGGTTTATAAACACTTTCACAGTTTCCATATTTGTAGCCCGGTTTTAAAAAGGGATCGCCGTAGTTTATTACCACCGGTTTAAAACAACCCGACGACTGCCGTTTTGTCGGTCTACCCCACCGGATTAAACACCCCGACGACTGTTTATATTGTAGCCCTTGGGCTTTTAAGTTTAAAATTGGATAATAAACCCACCTGACCTGTTTAAAAATATTTAGACTGTTTTGTAATTTCTACTCCACTTTCAGTGTTACCGTAGACCCTGCCTTTTTTTTCCCCCACCCCCTGCGGATATAAACACTGACGACGTTTAAATTTGTAGATGTTCTAGGTTTATTACCACGGGGTTTAAACAACCTGACCCCCCGTAGCAGCCGGAAAATTCCCCGGGGGGATAAAAACCTTTTGACGACTCCCAAATATTTTCCCAAATGCGGATATAAACCCCCACACCCTTATCTATCCCCTTTTAAATTCAGACGCTTTTTAAAACTCCCAAATTTGGGTTGGGGAATCATACCTGACGACTGATATTGAACTTTTCCTGGTTTCCACACCGGGGATAAAAAAATTTTCGCCCGTCAATTTTCCCCGTGTTCCCCACCGGTTTATAAAAAAACCCCCCATATTTTGGGGACCCCCCCGGGGTTTTTCCCGTGGAAAAAATACCTGAGGGGTTTTCGGTTTCAACCCCGTTTGGTGGGGAAAAACCGGACGCCCGTTTATATTGAGACTTTTTATTTTTAACCACGGGGATAAAACAAATTCGACGATTTGTAGCCCGTTCTGGGTTTTTGTTACCCTGTGGATAAAAGAAATTTTCCGACGACCCCATATTGAGATCTTTCAGGTTTATTACCACTGGAAAAATTAGTTGTTCCCGCCCGTTCTTTTGGGAGTTGAAAAAATTTTTTTCCCCTGAAAGTTTTAATTCCACTGGGATCACACTGACGACTGTTTATATTGAGACTTTTCCTAGGTTTATTACCACCGTGGATAGCAATTCCCCGACGACTTTTTTAATTGAGACCGCCTAAACCCCTGGGTTAAAACATTTCCGACGACTGCTTCAATTGAAACGCCCTGGTTTTATTTCACTTTTGTTTAGCAAAAAATTTTGACGACTTTTGTTGTAGACTCCAAAAGGTTTTTTTTCCCCCTTTGGATATAAACAACCTGACGACTGTTTATATTGTAGACTGTTCTAGGTTTATTTCCACTTTTGGATATAAAAAACCACTCGAACCCTGGTTTATAATTGGGGAAAAACCGTTCCTTTGGGGTTCACCCCCCTGGGATAAAAAACCTTGACGACGTTTATATTGTAGACAAATTTTTCCCCCATCGGTTTAAAAAAACCCTGGACACGTTTATATTTGGTAGACTTTCTAGGTTTATTACCACTGGGGATAGAAATTTTTAATTGTTTATATTGGGGACCCCCTGGGTTTACCCCCGTGGATAAAAATTTACCGACGACCTTTTTATATTGTAGCCCTTTGGCCTCACCACTGTGGATAAAAAATCCCTTGACGACTGTTTATATTGTAGCTTTCTGGGTTTATTACCACTGGGGATAAAAACATACCTGACGATTTTTAAATTTGTAGACTGTTTTTATTTAAAAGCCCCCATTTGGATATAAAAAACCCCTTTTAACCACTTTTTAAAAAATTGAGACTGTTCAAGGTTTACTACCCCCGTGGATATAAACACCCTGACGACTGTTTATTTGTAGCCCTTTCTGGGTTTATTACCACTGTGGATATGAAACCCCGGACGACTGTTTATATTGTAGACTTTCTAGGTTTATTTCCCCCTTTGGATATAAAAAATTTTTTCGATTTTTTTATATTGTAGACTGTTCTAGGTTTACTACCCCCGGGGATTTTCAACCTGGACGACTGTTTATATTGAAACCGTTCTAGGTCTATCCCGTGGATATAAACAACCTGACGACTGTTTTATTGTAGATTTCTGGTTTACTCCCCGTGGTTTAAAAAATTGACGCCCGTTTATATTGAGATTTTTCCTACCCCCATTACCCCGTGGATATAAATACACCTAACGTTTTGTTTAAAAATATTGAGACTTTTTCTAGGCCCCTACTACCCCCGGGGAAAATACCTGACGACTGCCTATATTGTAGCCCGTTTGTTTTTACACCCCCGTGATAAAACAACTGACAATCGTTTATATTGAGACTGCCCCAGGTTTTTACCACCGGTTTGGAAAAAATTTCGCCCCATTTTGGTTTAAAAATTACCACCGTGTTTAAATTCCCCGACAAGTTTATTGTAGACTGCCCTAGTTTTCCCCTGTTTAAAAACATCTGACCCTCCCCTTATTGAGACTTTAAGGCTTCCCCACCGGGGATATAAAAACTGACGACGTTTATTGAAACTGCCCCCAGGTTTTCCCACTTTTGATAAAACAGACGTTCAAAGCCTATTTTTTTAAATTGCCCCTGTTAAACTTCGGAATAAATTTTTAGCCTGGACTCCACTGTTTTAAAAAATTGTAGCCCTTTCTAGGTTTACCACTTTGGATAAAACAACCTGACGACTGTTTATATTGAGACTGTTCTAGGTCTACTACCACTGTGGATATAAACACACCTGACGACTGTTTATATTGTAGACTGTTCTAGGTTTATTTCCACTTTTGGATATAAAAAATACCGACGACGTTTAAGAACTTTTGGGTTTACCACTGTGGATATAAACATCCTGACGACTGTTTATATTGGCCCGCCCAAGGTCTCCCACCCCCGGGGGATAAAACAAAATTTCCCCCCCGAAAAAATATTGTAGACTCCAAAATTTATTTCCCCCGGGGAAATCACCTGACGACTGCCACAGACGTTCTGGGCCCATTCCCAAAACACCCGACGATTTTATTGTGACTTCCCCGTCTATCCCCCGGGGATAAAAACCCTGCCCTTTTTCCCGTTTATTTTTTGGGGGGAAAATTTTCCAACTGTGGTTAATAAAAAAATTTTGACGCCCGTTTATATTGAGACTTTCTAGGTTTATTACCACTGGGATATAAACACATTGACGCCCGTTTATATTGTAGCCCTTTCTAGGTTTATTACCACTGGGTTTATAAACAATTTGAGACTGTTTATATTGTGCCCGCCGGGTCTTTACCCCCGTGGATATAAAAAACCCCTTTGAACCGCCTGTTTATAAATTTAGACTGTTTTAGGTTTATACCACGGGGATATAAAAACCTGACGACTGTTTATATTGTAGATTTTCCCTGGGTTTTAAATACCCCCGGGGATAAAACACATGAGATTTGTTTATATTGTAGCCCGTTCTAGGTTTTTTCCCCAAAAACCACTGGGGGAAAATATAAAAACCCCTGACGATGTTTTTTGGATAATTAAACAAAACCTGACGACTGTTTTTTGTAGACTATTCTAGGTTTTTACCACTGTGGATATAAAAAACATTTGACGCCCGTTTATTTGTAGACTGCCCTAGGTTTACCCCCACGGGGGATTTTAAAAAAGGGACGACTGTTTATATTGTAGACTTTCTAGGTTTACTACCACTGTGGATATAAACACACTTGACGACTGTTTATATTGTAGCCCATCAAACAAAACCCCTTTGACGACTGTTTATATTGTAGACTGTTTAATTAAATGTGGATAAAAACACACCTGACGACTGTTTATTTTGGGGTAGAACCTAGAAAGTCTACAATATAAACAGTCGTCGGGTGTGTTTATATCCACAGTGGTAGTAGCCCTTAAACAGTCTACAATATAAACAGTCGTCAGGTGTGTTTATATCCACAGTGGTAGTAAACCTAGAACAGTCTACAATATAAACAGTCGTCAGGTGTGTTTATATCCACAGTGGTAGTAAACCTAGAACAGTCTACAATATAAACAGTCGTCAGGTGTGTTTATATCCACAGTGGTAGTAAACCTAGAACAGTCTACAATATAAACAGTCGTCAGGTGTGTTTATATCCACAGTGGTAGTAAACCTAGAATAGTCTACAATATAAACAGTCGTCAGGTGTGTTTATATCCACAGTGGTAGTAAACCCTTAAACAGTCTACAATATAAACAGTCGTCAGGTGTGTTTATATCCACAGGGAGTAAACCTAGAACAGTCTACAATATAAACAGTCGTCAGGTGTGTTTATACCCAACGGGGAAGTAAACCTAGAAAGTCTACAATATAAACAGTCGTCAGGTGTGTTTATATCCACAGTGGTAGTAAACCTAGAACAGTCTACAATATAAACAGTCGTCAGGTTGTTTATACCCAACGGGGAAGTAACCTAGAACAGTCTACAATATAAACAGTCTCAGGTTGTTTATATCCACAGGGAGTAAACCTAGAAAGTCTACAATATAAACAGTCGTCAGGTGTGTTTATATCCACAGTGGTAGAAAACCCTTAAAAGTCTACAATATAAACAGTCGTAAAGGTGTGTTTATATCCACAGTGGTAGTAAACCTAGAAAGTCTACAATATAAACAGTCGTCAGGTGTGTTTATATCCACAGTGGTAGTAGACCTAGAACAGTCTACAATATAAACAGTCGTCAGGTGTGTTTATATCCACAGTGGTAGTAGACCTAGAACAGTCTACAATATAAACAGTCGTCAGGTGTGTTTATATCCACAGTGGTAGTAAACCTAGAAAGTCTACAATATAAACAGTCGTCAGGTGTGTTTATATCCACAGTGGTAGTAGACCTAGAACAGTCTACAATATAAACAGTCGTCAGGTGTGTTTATATCCACAGTGGTAGTAAACCTAGAATAGTCTACAATATAAACAGTCGTCAGGTGTGTTTATATCCACAGTGGTAGTAGCCCTTAAACAGTCTACAATATAAACAGTCGTCAGGTGTGTTTATATCCACAGTGGTAGTAGCCCTTAAACAGTCTACAATATAAACAGTCGTCAGGTGTGTTTATATCCACAGTGGTAGTAAACCTAGAAAGTCTACAATATAAACAGTCGTCAGGTGTGTTTATACCCAACGGGGAAGTAAACCTAGAACAGTCTACAATATAAACAGTCGTCAGGTGTGTTTATATCCACAGTGGTAGTAGACCTAGAACAGTCTACAATATAAACAGTCGTCAGGTGTGTTTATACCCAACGGGGAAGTAAACCTAGAAAGTCTACAATATAAACAGTCGTCAGGTGTGTTTATATCCACAGTGGTAGTAGACCTAGAACAGTCTACAATATAAACAGTCGTCAGGTTGTTTATATCCACAGGGAGTAAACCTAGAAAGTCTACAATATAAACAGTCGTCAGGTTGTTTATACCCAACGGGGAAGTAAACCTAGAACAGTCTACAATATAAACAGTCTCAGGTTGTTTATATCCACAGTGGTAGTAGCCCTTAAACAGTCTACAATATAAACAGTCGTCAGGTGTGTTTATACCCAACGGGGAAGTAAACCTAGAACAGTCTACAATATAAACAGTCGTCAGGTGTGTTTATATCCACAGTGGTAGTAGACCTAGAACAGTCTACAATATAAACAGTCTCAGGTGTGTTTATATCCACAGTGGTAGTAAACCTAGAACAGTCTACAATATAAACAGTCGTCAAGTGTGTTTATATCCACAGTGGTAGTAAACCTAGAACAGTCTACAATATAAACAGTCGTCAGGTGTGTTTATATCCACAGTGGTAGTAAACCTAGAACAGTCTACAATATAAACAGTCGTCAGGTGTTTTATATCCACAGTGGTAGTAGACCTAGAACAGTCTACAATATAAACAGTCGTCAGGTGTGTTTATATCCACAGTGGTAGTAAACCTAGAATAGTCTACAATATAAACAGTCGTCAGGTGTGTTTATATCCACAGTGGTAGTAGACCTAGAACAGTCTACAATATAAACAGTCGTCAGGTGTGTTTATATCCACAGTGGTAGTAAACCTAGAACAGTCTACAATATAAACAGTCGTCAGGTGTTTTATATCCACAGTGGTAGTAAACCTAGAATAGTCTACAATATAAACAGTCGTCAGGTGTGTTTATATCCACAGTGGTAGTAAACCTAGAATAGTCTACAATATAAACAGTCGTCAGGTGTGTTTATATCCACAGTGGTAGTAAACCTAGAACAGTCTACAATATAAACAGTCGTAAAGGTGTGTTTATATCCACAGTGGTAGTAAACCTAGAAAGTCTACAATATAAACAGTCGTAAAGGTGTGTTTATATCCACAGTGGTAGTAAACCTAGAAAGTCTACAATATAAACAGTCTAAAGGTGTGTTTATATCCACAGTGGTAGTAAACCTAGAACAGTCTACAATATAAACAGCCCGTCAGGTGTTTTATATCCACAGTGGTAGTAAACCTAGAACAGTCTACAATATAAACAGTCGTCAGGTTGTTTATACCCAACGGGGAAGTAAACCTAGAACAGTCTACAATATAAACAGTCGTCAGGTTGTTTATACCCAACGGGGAAGTAAACCTAGAACAGTCTACAATATAAACAGTCGTCAGGTGTGTTTATATCCACAGTGGTAGTAAACCTAGAACAGTCTACAATATAAACAGTCGTCAGGTGTGTTTATATCCACAGTGGTAGTAAACCTAGAATAGTCTACAATATAAACAGTCGTCAGGTGTGTTTATATCCACAGTGGTAGTAAACCTAGAACAGTCTACAATATAAACAGTCGTCAGGTGTGTTTATATCCACAGTGGTAGTAAACCTAGAACAGTCTACAATATAAACAGTCGTCAGGTTGTTTATACCCAACGGGGAAGTAAACCTAGAACAGTCTACAATATAAACAGTCGTCAGGTGTGTTTATATCCACAGTGGTAGTAAACTTAAACAGTCTACAATATAAACAGTCGTCAGGTGTGTTTATATCCACAGTGGTAGTAAACCTAGAACAGTCTACAATATAAACAGTCGTCAGGTGTGTTTATATCCACAGTGGTAGAAAACCCTTAAACAGTCTACAATATAAACAGTCGTCGGGTGTGTTTATATCCACAGTGGTAGAAAACCCTTAAAAGTCTACAATATAAACAGTCGTCAGGTGTGTTTATATCCACAGTGGTAGTAAACTTAAACAGTCTACAATATAAACAGTCGTCAGGTATGTTTATATCAACTGTGACAGTAAACCTAGAACAGTCTACAATATAAACAGTCGTCAGGTGTGTTTATATCCACAGTGGTAGTAAACCCTTACAGCAGTCTACAATATAAACAGTCGTCAGGTGTGTTTATATCCACAGGGAGAAAACCCTTAAACAGTCTACAATATAAACAGTCGTCAGGTTGTTTATACCCAACGGGGAAGTAAACCTAGAACAGTCTACAATATAAACAGTCGTCAGGTTGTTTATATCCACAGGGAGAAAACCCTTAAACAGTCTACAATATAAACAGTCGTCAGGTTGTTTATACCCAACGGGGAAGAAAACCCTTAAACAGTCTACAATATAAACAGTCGTCAGGTGTGTTTATATCCACAGTGGTAGAAAACCCTTAAACAGTCTACAATATAAACAGTCGTCAGGTGTGTTTATATCCACAGTGGTAGTAAACTTACAGCAGTCTACAATATAAACAGTCGTCAGGTGTGTTTATATCCACAGTGGTAGTAAACTTACAGCAGTCTACAATATAAACAGTCGTCAGGTGTGTTTATATCCACAGTGGTAGTAAACTTACAGCAGTCTACAATATAAACAGTCGTCAGGTGTGTTTATATCCACAGTGGTAGAAAACCCTTAAAAGTCTACAATATAAACAGTCGTCAGGTGTGTTTATATCCACAGTGGTAGAAAACCCCTTAAACAGTCTACAATATAAACAGTCGTCAGGTGTGTTTATATCCACAGTGGTAGAAAACCCTTAAACAGTCTACAATATAAACAGTCGTCAGGTGTGTTTATATCCACAGTGGTAGTAGCCCTTAAACAGTCTACAATATAAACAGTCGTCAGGTGTGTTTATATCCACAGTGGTAGTAGACTTAAACAGTCTACAATATAAACAGTCGTCAGGTGTGTTTATATCCACAGTGGTAGTAGACTTACAGCAGTCTACAATATAAACAGTCGTCAGGTGTGTTTATATCCACAGTGGTAGTAGACCTAAAGCAGTCTACAATATAAACAGTCGTCAGGTGTGTTTATATCCACAGTGGTAGTAAACCTAGAACAGTCTACAATATAAACAGTCGTCAGGTGTGTTTATATCCACAGTGGTAGTAGACCTTAAACAGTCTACAATATAAACAGTCGTCAGGTGTGTTTATATCCACAGTGGTAGTAGACTTAAAGCAGTCTACAATATAAACAGTCGTCGGGGATATTTTAAAAATGGTCACTTCTGGGGTTTTTTTCCAAGGGGTGCCTGCTCTAAAATTAAAAACAGTGTGGGTTAATATAAAAAGGGAAAAACCCTTAGCTTTTTCAAATAAACATAAATCCGGGTTTTTTTTATATACAGGGGTATTCAAACCTACAGGAACATGGCGCATTGCAATCGACGTCGCTATCTCGACGCTGACTGGTCAAACAATTCGCCAAGAGTAACATGTCAGTCTTCCGGATATTTATTTTAGTAGAATATCCCACAACATTCCTGAGTTAATCACTGACTGTAAAATGTTGATTGTTGTTGCAAAAGGTTAGTTTGTATTAACATAACACGTGCATAAACACCAACAAGTGTTGTCTTGGTTCTCGTTAAATACAGATTTGCAAGCAATCTAAATCTGAACTCGGATCAATGACTATTGAAGAGATACAGTCCACTCTTAATTTGCTTGCTCTGTGTCACCGGCCAATAACAACTACGCTTTGTCGTGGAACGGAAGTTCATTGCATTGTGGGAAGTGGACATTCGTTGCATTACTGTAAGAGGAAGTTCGATGCATTGTGGGTGTGTAGGCTCTACCGCACTCGGTAGCTGTAAACATTGTTTGCTAAGGACGATATTAATAACGTACCCGCGACTTTACTGTACTCTATAGTATTAGAAATATTGATATTTCCATTGTAATTATCTGGCGTCCGTCGGAATTTAGACATGGACATGGAATAGACATGTTAACTATTTGGGTAAACTCTAATGTGTTCAATAATATACTCTGAGCGAGATGAATGTGTTGTGGAGTACGGACCTATGAAGGCAATGTGTTGTGGTGTACGGACCTATGAAGGCAATGTGTTGTGGTGTACGGACCTATGAAGGCAATGTGTTGTGGTGTACGGACCTATGGGAAACACAAGGCAATGTGTTGTGGTGTACGGACCTATGAAGGGGGAAACACCAAAAGGGAATGTGTTGTGGTGTACGGACCTATGAAGGGGGAAACACCAAAAGGGAATGTGTTGTGGTGTACGGACCTATGGGAAAAAAGGGAATGTGTTGTGGTGTACGGACCTTAAATTTTTTAAGGGAAACACCAAAAGGGAATGTGTTGTGGTGTACGGACCTATGAAGGCAATGTGTTGTGGTGTACGGACCTTAAATTTTTTAAGGGAAACACCAAAAGGGAATGTGTTGTGGTGTACGGACCTATGAAGGCAATGTGTTGTGGTGTACGGACCTATGAAGGCAATGTGTTGTGGTGTACGGACCTATGAAGGCAATGTGTTGTGGTGTACGGACCTATGAAGGGAAACACAAGGCAATATGTTGTGGTGTACGGACCTATGAAGGCAATATGTTGTGGTGTACGGACCTATGAAGGGAAACACAAGGCAATGTGTTGTGGTGTACGGACCTATGAAGGCAATGTGTTGTGGTGTACGGACCTATGAAGGCAATGTGTTGTGGTGTACGGACCTATGAAGGCAATGTGTTGTGGTGTACGGACCTATGAAGGCAATGTGTTGTGGTGTACGGACCTATGAAGGGAAACACAAGGGAATGTGTTGTGGTGTACGGACCTATGAAGGCAATGTGTTGTGGTGTACGGACCTATGAAGGGAAACACAAGGCAATATGTTGTGGTGTACGGACCTATGAAGGGAAACACAAGGCAATTGTGTTGTGGTGTACGGACCTATGAAGGGAAACACAAGGCAATGTGTTGTGGTGTACGGACCTATGAAGGCAATGTGTTGTGGTGTACGGAACTATGAAGGCAATGTGTTGTGGTGTACGGACCTATGAAGGGAAACACAAGGCAATTTGTTTTGATGTACGGGCCTATGAAGGGAAACACAAGGCAATTATGTTGTGGTGTACGGACCTATGAAGGGAAACACAAGGCAATGTGTTGTGGTGTACGGACCTATGAAGGCAATGTGTTGTGATGTACGGGCCTATGAAGGGAAACACAAGGGAATGTGTTGTGGTGTACGGACCTATGAAGGCAATGTGTTGTGGTGTACGGACCTATGAAGGGAAACACAAGGCAATATGTTGTGGTGTACGGACCTATGAAGGGAAACACAAGGCAATTGTGTTGTGGTGTACGGACCTATGAAGGGAAACACAAGGCAATGTGTTGTGGTGTACGGACCTATGAAGGCAATGTGTTGTGGTGTACGGAACTATGAAGGCAATGTGTTGTGGTGTACGGAACTATGAAGGCAATGTGTTGTGGTGTACGGGCCTATGAAGGGAAACACAAGGCAATTGTGTTGTGGTGTACGGGCCTATGAAGGGAAACACAAGGCAATGTGTTGTGGTGTACGGACCTATGAAGGCAATGTGTTGTGGTGTACGGACCTATGAAGGGAAACACAAGGCAATTATGTTTTCTTACATCCATTAAATGCACTGATTTTGAATTATTTTTAGTTTCCTTTGAACAGTCACAGTCACGTGTTGTTATGGCCTATATAATTAATATTTGTCTTTCCATTTACCCGACCGACTCACTTAATTGATCTATCCATTATTTGACCGGGGGACAATATAAAACAATTTTGTTTGTTAAATTAAATGATTTCTTTTCTAAATACTATTAGCTGGTATATTATTTCCATGACAACCAGTGACAATTCTCAGCTGGTGCGTCATGGTGCTGACAGTGTCCCGTTAGCGTGTCATGGTGCTAACAGTTTCATGTATTCACGATCACAGTTAAGGATCAAAATTGATTTATGCAAAATCGTGTTTAAGAGCTCTTTAAAATGTATGTGACCTGGTCCCCTGTTGCAAGAAAATAAAAGCCTCCCTCGAGCCATCAACAGTAGACGCCGAACACGTGGTGCATTCGTGCGATCCCTCGTAATGTTGTTGAATGGAATAGAATCTCGATTGAAACATACGTGACATCTCACTGTAGCGGATCCATATGTTCACATCACATTGTACCCCCCACAAACTAAAACATTTAATTTGGAATAATCGTTTAACGACAGGTGCGAATTATTAACAGTAAAAAACATAAAAAAACATACAGAACTCTGAAATATATCTTATTTTTCTTTTGAATGATCATAGATGAATCTCTTGACGTTTGGCGTCCGATATACTAAATATTTAACATGAACTTCTATTTGCATGTTTATGCACATAGAAGTCTACAAATTCTATCTCGATTGTGGGTAGCTATTCGTTGCAATGTGGCAACACCTGTATCCGAAGCCAAGATGGGTTTTATTGACCATTCCTCTGGAGTGTGTTTTATACTGCGCACATGGGAATGTAGCCACACCGTCGAGTGTACTTTTTACACGCATGCGGTACATCAAATAAAGGCACAGTTAACGGCTGTATCAGGTTCAGTGTGTGTTACACTTGTACATGTTCAGTGCGTCTTACACTTGTACAGGCTACTTACGAGAGAGACCGTCACGGAGTTAAATAACAATGAATAAAGTAATGTACGTATTAACAGTAGAACTGTTGACAAGAAGACACGAGACGATGGGAATACAACGACAGAACGAAACAAAGAGAACCGTGGAGACACGGAAACAGACAGACAAGGACACTAGGACACTAGGACACTAGGACACTAGGACACTAGGACACTAGGACACTAGGACACTAGGACACTAGGACACTAGGACACTAGGACACTAGGACACTAGGACACTCGGACACTAGGACACTAGGACACTAGGACACTAGGACACTAGGACACTAGGACACTAGGACACTAGGACACTAGGACACTAGACAGCTAGGACACTAGGACACTAGGACACTAGGACACTAGACAGCTAGGACACTAGACAGCTAGAAAGGAAATGTTTATCCAAAGAAACAACGACATGTTAAAATGCATACATATATACGACAATAAGCTAGGAAAGAAAGAGAAGCGAAGACAGACAACGATCCGCCCAGTGGCACTTAGCCGACTCTCCCTGTGCCTGCCGCTGGACAACTTATTGCCTCTCGATTTGCCCGAGCATCGTCGACGATGTGTCGAGCGAGTAACGACGGCGGTGATCATAAACCTTGTCCTTGGAGGTCGTGAGGAATACGAAAGTCAACGAAGCAACACCTCCTGCACACGTGACTAGACATCGACGACCTTGAGCTGATGGGCTCATTCAGAAACATCGCTATGAGCATCTAGCCAATCGAGACTTGCCAACTGCGTTTAAACCACAGCACGTGGGTTGTGGTTAGGCCATTTTCATTTGTGTGAAGCCTCGTTCTCCAGAAAGTAGTAACATACTAACCAACAACTGAATTCGCCACGTGGATCTAGACGATGTTGTTATCGGCGCGAGAGGGCGCTACGTCGGCGTACGCTATTGATTTTCCAAAAAAAATTGTTTTAAATGTTATTTTGGCATTTCCACATCGTTTGCTTAAAAACGGTTAAGATTGTTTTTTTAATTTCACAAAACCGCAGTAAGATTTTTTTCAAATCCTACAGCTTTTATTTTAAAGAATTCTGCATTTAATATGTTGTGTCATTTGGTGTTCAGACAGCAATTTTTTCATTATTGTTTATATACGTACATGTATCGATTCTCGAATATTCAAATGAATATAAACTTCCATCATGTTGTTATCTATAGAATGCTATGTATAGAAGCATGGCGCATTGTCCTTATATCGACCATTGTGTTTGACGGAAGTTCGTTGCATTGTGGGAGGATATTGTTACATTGTTACATTGTGATGGTGTGGGTTATTGACCAGTAACGTCAACGTTATATGAGAAAGGGAAGTAACAGATTGACAAGCCGACACTGTGCTCAATATCTGTTGTGTTCAATATACTAATTGGATTGTTTGCACCGACCGACCGACCGACCGACCGACCGACCGACCGACCGACCGACCGACCGACCGACCGACCGACCGACCGACCGACCGACCGACCGACCGACCGACCGACCGACCGACCGACCGACCGACCGACCGACCGACCGACCGACCGACCGACCGACCGACCGACCGACCGACCGACCGACCGACCGACCGGACCGGACCGACCGACCGACGACGACCGATCCGCACCGACCGACCGACCGACCGACCGACCGACCGACCGACCGACCGACCGACCGACCGACCGACCGACCGACCGACCGACCGACCGACCGACACCGACCGACCGACCGACCGACCGACCGACCGACCGACCGACCGACCGACCGACCGACGACCGACCGACCGACCGACCGACCGACCGACCGACCGACCGACCGACCGACCGACCGACCGACCGACCGACCGACCGACCGACCGACCGACCGACCGACCGACCGACCGACCCGACCGACCGACCGACCGACCGACCGACCGACCGACCGACCACCGACCGACCGACCGACCGACCGACCGACCGACCGACCGACCGACCGACCGACCGACCGACCGACCGACCGACCGACCGACCGACCGACCGACCGACCGACCGACCGACCGACCGACCGACCGACCGACCGACCGACCGACCGACCGACCGACCGACCGACCGACCGACCGACCGACCGACCGACCGACCGACCGACCGACCGACCGACCGACCGACCGACCGACCGACCGACCGACCGACCGACCGACCGACCGACCGACCGACCGACCGACCGACCGACCGACCGACCGACCGACCGACCGACCGACCGACCGACCGACCGACCGACCGACCGACCGACCGACCGACCGACCGACCGACCGACCGACCGACCGACCGACCGACCGACCGACCGACCGACCGACCGACCGACCGACCGACCGACCGACCGACGACCGACCGACCGACCGACCGACCGACCGACCGACCGACCGACCGACCGACCGACCGACCGACCGACCGACCGACCGACCGACCGACCGACCGACCGACCGATTTTCTTGGGTTCATAAATTCAAACATTTCAGCGCAGACGAGTGGCTTTGTTGCACGGACATTGCCGGGTGACGCTGCAAGTGACAAGTAATAATCCCGAGCCTATACCAGCTGGCTGAAACGATGAGTTAGTATGATCCATCGAGGAATAAGAGCATCATTCTAATGAGTCTCTAGCGATATGACTGGCAGGGTCAGAATTATCGCTTCGTTACTTTCAAGTTGGACGCTATCAGCAACGCAGCCAATGCGTTGAAGCGTGTGTCGCCTGCCATGCTAGGATTGACAGACCGACACACACACGGGAGGGGCAAAACAAGAACCGTACATTGTCTGGTTGCTTCCGTAGACCTACCGATGTCGTTGAAAGACCTCACAGCAGACCGCGATGGCGTCACAAACTGGAAGCCATATTCTATCAGATCACGTACATTATTGTCGGTCGAAAATAATAGTCACTTATCCACCAGCTAAGTACCATTCAGTGCGTGGCTGCGTGAACTACGAAACCGGTAAATACAGGTACAAGGTGCACCGTGGACGACCGTGCCCAATACAGGAACAAGGTGCACCGTGGACGACCGTGCCCAGTACAGGTACAAGGTGCACCATGGACGACCGTGCCCAATACAGGTACAAGGTGCACCGTGGACGACCGTGCCCAATACAGGAACAAGGTGCACCGTGGACGACCGTGCCCAATACAGGTACAAGGTGCACCGTGGACGACCGGGCCCTATACAGGTACAAGGTGCACCGTGGACGACCGTGACCAATACAGGTACAAGGTGCACCGTGGACGACCGTGCCCAATACAGGTACAAGGTGCACCGTGGACGACCGGGCCCTATACAGGTACAAGGTGCACCGTGGACGACCGTGACCAATACAGGTACAAGGTGCACCGTGGACGACCGTGCCCAATACAGGTACAAGGTGCACCGTGGACGACGGTGCCCAATACAGGTACAAGGTGCACCGTGGACGACCGTGCCCAATACACGTACAAGGTGCACCGTGGACGACCGTGCCCAATACAGGTACAAGGTGCACCGTGGACGACCATGCCCAATACAGGTACAAGGTGCACCGTGAACGACCGTGCCCAATACAGGTACAAGGTGCACCGTGGACGACCGTGCCCAATACAGGTTCAAGGTGCACCGTGGACGACCGTGCCCAATACAGGTACAAGGTGCACCGTGGACGACCGTGCCCATACAGGAACAAGGTGCACCGTGGACGACCGTGCCCAGTACAGGTACAAGGTGCACCGTGGACGACCGTGCCCAATACAGGTACAAGGTGCACCGTGGACGACCGTGCCCAATACAGGAACAAGGTGCACCGTGGACGACCGTGCCCAATACAGGTACAAGGTGCACCGTGGACGACCGTGCCAAATACAGGTACAAAGTCCACCGTGGACGACCGTGCCCAATACAGGTACAAGGTGCACCGTGGACGACCGTGCCAAATACAGGTACAAAGTCCACCGTGGACGACCGTGCCCAATACAGGAACAAGGTGCACCGTGGACGACCGTGCCCAATACAGGAACAAGGTGCACCGTGTACGACCGTGCCCAATACAGGTACAAGGCGCACCGTGGACGACCGTGCCCAATACAGGTAAAAGGTGCACCGTGGACGACCGTGCCCAATACAGGAACAAGGTGCACCGTGGACGACCGTGCCCAATACAGGTTCAAGGTGCACCGTGGACGACCGTGCCCAATACAGGAACAAGGTGCACCGTGGACGACCGAGCCCAATACAGGAACAAGGTGCACCGTGTACGACCGTGCCCAATACAGGTACAAGGTGCACCGTGGACGACCGTGCCCAACACAGGAACAAGGTGCACCGTTGACGACCGTGCCCAATACAGGAACAAGGTGCACCGTGGACCACCGAGCCCAATACAGGAACAAGGTGCACCGTGGACGACCGTGCCCAATACAGGTACAAGGTGCACCGTGGACGACCGTGCCCAATACAGGAACAAGGTGCACCGTGGACGACCGAGCCCAATACAGGAACAAGGTGCACCGTGTACGACCGTGCCCAATACAGGTACAAGGTGCACCGTGGACGACCGTGACCAATACAGGAACAAGGTGCACCGTGTACGACCGTGCTCAATACAGGTACTAGGTGCACCGTTGACGACCGAGCCCAATACAGGAACAAGGTGCACCGTGTACGACCGTGCCCAATACAGGTACAAGGTGCACCGTGGACGACCAAGCCCAATACAGGAACAAGGTGCACCGTGGACGACCGTGCCCAATACAGGAACAAGGTGCACCGTGGACGACCGTGCCCAATACAGGAACAAGGTGCACCGTGGACGACCGTGCCCAATACAGGAACAAGGTGCACCGTGGACGACCGTGCCCAATACAGGAACAAGGTGCACCGTGGACGACCGTGCCCAATACAGGTACAAGGTGCACCGTGGACGACCGTGGCCAATACAGGTACAAGGTGCACCGTGGACGACCGTGCCCAATACAGGTGCCCAATATTTGACGCCTTTTGTGCCTTGACGTGCCTTGAAGTGTATATATATAACTCTAATCGTTATTGCTGTTGGGAAATATGTTTAACTACTAAGTTACAAGCAGAATCATTGACATCTGATGTAGGCATATAATGAAGTCGCAAGCCACCTGGCAGTGCGTAGGTTAGGTTATGTGTTACTGTTGACTTGGCATTCTACTGTCGGGAAAATATACTTTAAATTGTGATATCAAGATTGGCATTTCATGTAATGCTATATATTCCTTTCAATCGCCATCTGACGGTAATAGCGCACATAAAAGTACACGACATGTAGCCCGGTGTCGCTTTGTGTCGAGGCTAAACGCATCAAAAGGTTATATTTGTTATATGTTGGACAACAAGACAATTAACTTAAATTCGAATGTTTCAGAAGTGTTGCTTATCAGTTGCCTTGCATCTCTTGCAGGATTTAAGAAAGTCCATCTGTAAGCCTGAATTACGTCAGTACAGTCGAGTTCGTGAAATACGATACGTTTTTAATGTTAATCGGTAATTTAACTGCGCAGCCACAGTGATTCGTCATTATGTTAATACAAGAACTCTTCAATTTATCGTTGTAACCATGACACCCATCTCGTTAAGATGTAGTATCGCTGGAAACAGATCTACTGCGCAGTCACAGTCAAAATATGTTTGCAAGTTACGCTGTTTGATAACGCGTTGCAGCTGAGTGAAAAAAGTACTCAATTTTAGAATCAATTAGTCACTAACTACACAAATCAGGGCACGTCTCAGCTTCCAACATGAGCTTGATGAGTTAGCATGGAATGTTTTTGAAAGATTATATATATATAAATATTATATATATATATATATATATACATATATTATATATATATATATATATATATATATATATATATATATATATATATATGTATATATATATATATATATATATGTATATATATATATATATATATATATATATAGTATAAATTTTTATATATATATATATATATATATATGTATATATATATATATATATATATATATATATATATATATATTCCAACATTCACAGACATTACAAAGATTATAATATGGTAAAAATACCTTGCATTGTAAACATAGATTTATGCCGCTTTCAGTATCAGTATCAGTATCAGTATCAGTATCAGTATCAGTATCAGTATCAGTATCAGTATCAGTATCAGTATCAGTATCAGTATCAGTATCAGTATCAGTGTATGACGAATCGATAAATAAAAGTAATATTATTTGTGTGTGATAATTATGATCCACATACCATAGGTATAGTTATAGTTAAAACAGGTGTGCGTGCGTGCGTGCGTTCGTGCGTTCGTGCGTGCATGCATGCGTGCGTGCGTACGTGCGTGCGTGCGTGAGTGCGTGCGTGTGTGTGTGTGTGTGTAATCACAGCTAGACTACTGATATACACCAGACGTCCACCCAGCGGCCCCTCTCACCGCGACTGACCGAGCTCTCACGGACGACGACAACTGAATCAAGACTCCAATGTTTTCCGTAATCGTAATTGCGACAATAAGATACTTCGATCACCTTGATTAATTGATTGATTGATTAATGGGGAATTATACATTCTAAAGAGATGTCGGAGATTGATCTAATGGTGCACGCGATGTTCACATGAAGTTATTTCAGGATGCAGCATTCTGGTTAACAGCGGATCTTTGTATGGATTTACGATTGTGCTTTTGTAATACCGATGATTACACCATGCAAAGGTGTCTAGACAACGTATAGACCACACACTTATGTGGAAGTCGACTATTTTCTCTAGACGAAACACAATTACACCTACCCAAAATATAAAATAAACTATTGACTGAAAAGTAATTGTTTGACTCTTTGACTGACTAACTGATCGATCGATCGATCGATCGATCGGTTCGGTTCGGTTCGGTTCGGTTCGGTTCGGTTCGAGTTCGGCATTCGGTTCTCTCGTCGGTCGGTTCGATTCGGACCTCCGGCAATAGTAAATCTGTCGGTCGTCGGACGTCGTCTGGTGCGTCGGTGACCGATCGGTCGGTCGGTCGGTTCGGTCCGGTTCGGTTCGGTTCGGTTCGGGTCGGGTCGGTGCCGGTCCGGTCGGTCTCGGTCGGTCGGGTCGGTCCGGTTCGGTTCGGTCGGGTCGGTCCGGTCGGTCCGGTCCGGTCCGGTCGGTCCGGTCCGGTCGGTCGGTCCGGTCCGGTCCGGTCCGGTCCGGTCCGGTCGGGTCGGGTCGGTTCGGTCGGTTCGGTTCGGTTCGGTTCGGTTCGGTTCGGTTCGGTCGGTCGGTCGGTCGGTCGGTCGGTCGGTCGGTCGGTCGGTCGGTCGGTCGGTCGGTCGGTCGGTCGGTCGATCGATCGATCGATCGATCGATCGATCGACCGACGACGACGCCGACCGACCGACCGACCGACCGACCGACCGAACGATCGCTCGCTCGATCGCTCGATCGATCGATCGATCGATCGATCATCGATCTATCGATCTATTATTATATCTATTATTGCATGATGACAGCAAGAGAAAACGAGAAGGCGACAAGGGAGATAACACACAAGCTGACCCAGAAGGAAAGAAGAACAAACGCTCGATAGACGGGGGAGAGGTCGTTGCGATCCAGTTACGGATGCAGAGGATCAAGTAAATCTACAGGATCCCCCACGACGACGGAACTGGACATCGGCGCATGCGCGGACGTTGTGCGAGCGAGGATTAGCTATATAGAGTATAGATCGATTACATACGGTTGGAGAAAGACATCGCCACCACCACCACCACCACCACCACCACCACCACCACACCACCACCACCACCACCACCACCACCACCACCACCACCACCACCACCACCACCACCACCACCACCACCACCACCACCACCACCACCACCACCACCACCACCACCACCACCACCACCACCACCACCACCACCACCACCACCACCACCACCACCACCACCATCATCATCATCATCATCGTCGGTGAGGTTTTGCTGATTATTCATCGCGATCTGTCCGGGAGATATGATTAAGATACGGGGCGTCGTGATAGAGCGAGGCCGTGAGCGGACGTCGTCCCCGGGCGCCAGATGGAGGCTGGACGCCGCCGTCGATATACAACCCGCGTGCGTCATCATCACCGGCCCAGTCCCCGGACGACCGCGCGCGGTGTCCACGTCCCCGCGACACAGCGCAACAATAACCAATATCCTTAACGCCAATAATATCGTTAGCGGCGTTTTTGTACGGAGATACGTTAGAATCATCTTAAATACAAGTCGGCGGCCGCCTGCTCCGTCCACGACAGGTGCTGCTGCGGCGGAGACGTTCGCAGCTGTAGACGGTAATTAACAATAACCGATCGATGACGGCGAGATATGTCTGGTCTGGCCCAGTCACCTACTCGACCGTCCGGCGAACACATGCACACGCACGCCGGCCGTACGTCGGTCCTCCTATCCGTGTCCACACGAGTCCCGCGCCCACGAGTCTGTCTGTGTCGCCATCACAGATGTGTCCACGCCCCAGTCACCATCTCACCTGTCCGTGTGTACAGCCACTCCTTGCACAAGACCAAGTGTCTTTTCTCTGTCCCAGTTCTCTGGCACGTGTTTTAGTCGGCTCTTATCGACATCGTGTTAACTCGGTGCTTATGCAACACCGGGGCAGCGAGTGTCACCAGACTCGTGCACCGGAAGGCCAGAGTATAGCAAACTATGTGGAGAGAGGAGACATTTGAACGTCACCTAACGCCAACAATGTATGGTGTAGAACCGAGCATTTACGCACCACAACACACGAAGAACTGGAAGCACCACAACACACGAAGAACTGGAAGCACCACAACACACGAAGAACTGGAAGCACCACAACACACGAATAACTGGAAGCACCACAACACACGAAGAACTGGAAGCACCATCACGAAAGAAAAGTAAGACGTGCCGAGACGGACTTAAAACAGGACATACTATAACTTTGGTAGGACATACTATAACTTTGGTAGGACATACTATAACTGTGGTAGGACATCCTATAACTTTGGTAGGACATACTATAACTGTGGTAGGACATCCTATAACTTTGGTAGGACATACTATAACTGTGGTAGGACATCCTATAACTTTGGTAGGACATACTATAACTTTGGTAGGACATACTATAACTTTGGTAGAACGGGAAATACCGTAAAGTACCATAAGGAATCCAGAACTGGCACCTCATCACGAGCGATATAAAGATAGATAGATCTATTCAATGCAAGCTCGTACAAACATAAAGTACACCTTTGCAAACCACGGGTCGTTGAGCCGCGCTATCGTATCCACAAACCCCGCAAGTGAGCGGAGTTGAATTATAAAATTGTCGCAACTGACTTCACCAATCGCTACTGTGTCAGCCGTGGGAAGAGCGCAAATACGTGCCCCAATTTAACGGGACTCCCATCATTGATACAAATCCCAATATATATTAAACCATTCGCATCATAAACAGTGCATGTAACGAGAGCAACGTTGTGGCTGAAGTCACCCAAAATTATATATCATGACCCGAGGCCGAATACATTCCTCGCGAACGATTTTATTGCCTGCAATTGAGAGCTGTATTGCAAACGGATGTGCCAGGGGTACTGTTGTAGGCTGGTACTGACATAATCTGCCGCAGCGACCCCTGGCGCGCCAATTTGATAAAACATAAATACAGCGTACATTAAACACAAGGACAACAGAAGGAAGTGCGAGCACATGTTTCCCTCGTGGTCCTTGGAACCACAGAACGTACCACAAAGTAAAAAGAACGGCAAGTGTCTCCACTCACGGCGACAGGGAAGTGTCACCACTCACGGTGACAGGCAAGTGTCACCACTCACGGTGACAGGCAAGTGTCACCACTCACGGTGACAGGCAAGTGTCACCATTCACGGTGACAGGCAAGTGTCACCACTCACGGTGACAGGCAAGTGTCACCACTCACGGCGACAGGCCAGTGTCATCACTCACGGTGACGGGGGCAAGGGGGTCACCACTCACGGCGACAGGCAAGTGTCACCACTCACGGCGACAGGCCAGTGTCACCACTCACGGTGACAGGCAAGTGTCACCATTCACGGTGACAGGCAAGTGTCACCACTCACGGCGACAGGCCAGTGTCATCACTCACGGTGACAGGGAAGTTTCATCAAGTTCGAAGAAATGGAAATGCCATCACGTAGAAACAACGGGAAGTACCTTGCCAGGCGAAGAACAGAAAGTGCCACCATGAACTAGTAACGGGAAATATCACCACGTTCGCGTATGATTCGCGTCTGATGAATGGAATTACAAGAGTGTAGCGGTGCGGGCGAGGTCGCTGGAGAAGACCCACGCGGGTCGGTCATTGCGCTCTGACTGCGGGGAAGGCTATGGGAGGAGGTGGAGGCGGCTGCAGGCAGGCTTGTCGTGGGAGCAGCGAGTAGTTGTAGTTGTAGTTATGACTGTCAGTCGTGCTAACTGGAGCCCAGTCGGATGTGACTGCCGCCAGCATAGCAACAACACGTGGCGGCAGCGCTGACTGGGACGGCCCGGGGGACAAGTACACAAATGTGTCCGTGCGTGCGTGCATGTGGGCGTGCGTGTGCGTGCGTGCGTGTGTTATGAAGAACAACAGACACGCAGCAGAGACCAATAGACGCTTAGTTAGCGGTGTAGATTGTGTCCAAATGTACGCTGGCGTCCGATGCTAATTGCTGAGGAGAGTCAATTAGCACAGAGCCTACTTACACTCGCTAATTGGATATAGCGTATTGCCAGCCAACCAGACGGACAGTCAACTAGCCGTACATCCTGCAAACCAACTGACCAACCAACCAAACAGACAATCAACTAACCAACCGACCAACATGCAAATCAGAACGAATGAATCAGAAACACACCAACATCCCCAAACATCTGACCTGGCAGCAGTCAATCACTCCTCGACGACATGCGAGCCAGCGAGCCAGCGAGCCAACGAGCCAACGAGCCAGCCAGCGAGCCAGCGAGCCAGCCAACGAGCCAGCCAGCGAGCCAGCGAGCCAGCCAAGGAGCCAGCCAGCGAGCGAGACAGCGAGCCAGCCAGCCAGCGAGCCAGCGAGCCAGCGAGCCAGCGAGCCAGACAGCGAGCCAGCGAGCCAGACAGCCAGCCAGCCAGCGAGCCAGCCAGCCAGCCAGCCAGCGAGCCAGCCAGCCAGCGAGCCAGCGAGCGAGCCAGCGAGCGAGCCAGCGAGCCAGCGAGCCAGCGAGCCAGCGAGCCAGCGAGCCAGCCAGCGAGCCAGCGAGCCAGTCGGCGAGCCAGTCGGCGAGCCAGCGAGCCAGCGAGCCAGCGATCCAGCCAGCCAGACAGTCAGCTAGCCAGCCAGGCAGCCAGCCAGCAAGCCAGCAAGCCAGGGCAGCCGGAGCCAAGCCAGCAGCAGGCAGGCAGGCAGGCAGAACCAGCAGTCAGGCTCAGCCAGCCAGCCAGCAGAGGCAGAGCAGGCAGGCAGACAAGACAGACAGAGCAGCGCAAGAGACAGGCAGGCAGGCAGGCAGGCAGGCAGGCAGGCAGGCAGGCAGGCAGGCAGGCAGGCAGGCAGGCAGGCAGGCAGGCAGGCAGGCAGGCAGGAATCAGGCAGTCAGGCTGCCAGCCAGACAGACAGCCAGACAGACAGACAGACAGACAGACAGACAGACAGACAGACAGACAGACAGACAGACAGACAGACAGACAGACAGACAGACAAAGGGAATGCTAGCCTGACAGACGAAATAGCAAAGACATCAGCAGCTAACAGTCCAGTCAGACAGCCTGCTGAACTCCGTCGTCTGGCTGTGACATCTGCAGTAGTCGCCAGTGAACTGAGACCATTCGGAGGTCCTCGATAAGTGCACATCTCTGTCGTCGTAGCTATGCTAATTGCACCACTTGTCTACATCGTGCACATCTCTGTCGTCGTAGCTATGCTAATTGCACCACTTGTCTACATCGTACGCGTTCTGATGGCACAATGACTTCGTGTATATGATCAGAAATAGCAGTATTGTATATTTCATAATCCATCCGACTTCGACATATTTATTATATCGGAATTGGCAGCGAGTACAGCGAATCGTCACGGTCATTGTCATTGATATATCCGTTATCCAGGTGTTCCCGTAAGATCAGCGCACAGGACAACGTCTTTGAAATGTAACGTCCAATTACGAGACCTCCATGTCCCACTGCGCCATGTTATCTACACATGTGTGTAATAATACTATGTGTGGAATAATACTATGTGTGGAATAATACTATGTGTGGAATAATACTATGTGTGGAATAATACTATGTGTGAATAATACTATGTGTGCAATAATACTATGTGTGCAATAATACTATGTGTGCAATAATACTATGTGTGCAATAATACTATGTGTGCAATAATACTATGTGAGCGCAGATTACGAGTTTCATCCTTTTATTGTGCAATGAACTTCGGGCAATAATACTATGTCGGAAAAATCCCCATTGTGCAGCTATACGAATGAGCCTCTGGTTATAGACAGCGGAGGATGTTTGTAATAATAGTCTTGGCAAGACTACATGTACATAAGCCTAGCAGTGGAATATACTATGTGTGCAATAATACTATGTGTGTAATAATACTATGTGTGGAATAATACTATGTGTGCAATAATACTATGTGTGGAATAATACTATGTGTGGAATAATACTATGTGTGCAATAATACTATGTGTGCAATAATACTATGTGTGCAATAATACTATGTGTGGAATAATACTATGTGTGCAATAATACTATGTGTGTAATAATACTATGTGTGCAATAATACTATGTGTGGAATAATACTATGTGTGGAATAATACTATGTGTGGAATAATACTATGTGTGGAATAATACTATGTGTGCAATAATACTATGTGTGCAATAATACTATGTGTGCAATAATACTATGTGTGCAATAATACTATGTGTGCAATAATACTATGTGTGCAATAATACTATGTGTGCAATAATACTATGTGTGCAATAATACTATGTGTGCAATAATACTATGTGTGCAATAATACTATGTGTGCAATAATACTATGTGTGCAATAATACTATGTGTGCAATAATACTATGTGCGCAATAATACTATGTGCGCAATAATACTATGTGAGCGCAGATTACGAGTTTCATCCCTCTTATTATCCATTCGAACTTCGGGCAAGTAAAATACTCCAAGTATCCCCAGTTATCGCAGCTGTACGAATGAGCCTCTGGTTATAGACAGCGGAGGATGTTTGTATATGAATAGTCTTCGCCAAGACTGACATGTACATAAGCCGCTCCGAGCAGTCGGAAGTACTGGACA
This sequence comes from Ridgeia piscesae, assembly GCA_025642075.2. NCBI lineage: Eukaryota > Metazoa > Annelida > Polychaeta > Sabellida > Siboglinidae > Ridgeia > Ridgeia piscesae. The sequence goes on along the minus strand of JAODUO010001605.1, from coordinate 94,218 downwards.
CGACACTACATGAACTTACACATGACCTGTTACACTCGCTTCACAAGACACATTGACTAAGGCGACACTGATGTTTCAAGAGTACACTAATGTTACGTTTACCCGTGTCATGTTACTGTTACTGTTACTGTTACTTCTGTGACTAACACAATGACAGTCCTCATGTTGACATTATCGGTAGATCATCGGTCGTGTTCTACTAATGAATCGTTCGCTCAAACAATTACATTATTAAATTATCTTTTCCAACGCAATGTCCGATTACTTCTTGTTTTAATTGTCTTCAGTTTAAAGAACATATTTTCATCACTGTCTTGTAATTCAATCAAGGAATGGTGAAAGGATTGTGTAGTGTCCAGCTCCACTTATTAAGACAAGACTAACAAAGAATTCTCTATTTTAATCACGTGACTATCAAACGAAGCCAGGAACTATACACTCACGTCGTACATGGAATGTTTCATTTCCTATACCACCTACACCTGATGCATCATGGGAGTCGTGACTACTTTCTCACAACACTGTAACCCATATATGTACTCAACGTCGAAGACAATTATTTGGCAAAGGTATGTGCGCTTGCGTGTGTGCATGCATGCGTGCGTATGCGTGTGTGCTTATACGTGAGCGTGCATATGTGCGTGTATGCGTGCGTATGTATCTTGAATCCCTCGGTGTGGAGACACGATTATTATTATATTTGCATACTCCACCATACGCGTGTGTAATATATATGACAACTGCACCAGTCCACCCGTGCGTCCAAATGGCACTTTAAAAACCACAGCTGGGCATTAACACGTTGTATACCAACCATAAAAATCTGAGCTACTGCGGCGATATAGTCCCAGTGACTAGCACAGACATGTGTATGTCTGTGGCCAGTGCAGCCGTATGATGTCTGAAGGAATATAAACGTAACATCATCTCATAAGACAGGGTTGAAATGTACCAAAAAATGCTTGCAAAAGTCGATGAAAGACCGCTAAGTACGCACACGACACTGTGTGCTGGACATGGTGGACGATGTGTGCCGCTGGCGTACACAAGTACAGAGGAGGGTGCAAATAGATGTGACAAGGTGACGGAGGGTGGAGTGCAAATAGAAGTGACAAGGTGACGGAGGGTGGAGTGCAAATAGAAGTGACAAGGTGACGGAGGGTGGAGTGCAAATAGAAGTGACAAGGTGACGGAGGGTGGAGTGCAAATAGAAGTGACAAGGTGACGGAGGGTGGAGTGCAAATAGAAGTGACAAGGTGACGGAGGGTGGAGTGCAAATAGAAGTGACAAGGTGACGGAGGGTGGAGTGCAAATAGAAGTGACAAGGTGACGGAGGGTGGAGTGCAAATAGAAGTGACAAGGTGACGGAGGGTGGAGTGCAAATAGAAGTGACAATGTGACGGAGGGTGGAGTGCAAATAGAAGTGAGAAGGTGACGGAGGGTGGAGTGCAAATAGAAGTGACAAGGTGACGGAGGGTGGAGTGCAAATAGAAGTGACAAGGTGACGGAGGGTGGAGTGCAAATAGAAGTGACAAGGTGACGGAGGGTGGAGTGCAAATAGAAGTGACAAGGTGACGGAGCGTGGAGTGCAAATAGAAGTGACAAGGTGACGGAGGGTGGAGTGCAAATAGAAGTGAGAAGGTGACGGAGGGTGGAGTGCAAATAGAAGTGACAAGGTGACGGAGGGTGGAGTGCAAATAGAAGTGACAAGGTGACGGAGGGTGGAGTGCAAAAGACAAGGGCAGTGACAATAAAGGGGGGGGTGGAGTGCAAATAGAAGTGAGAAGGTGACGGAGGGTGGAGTGCAAATAGAAGTGACAAGGTGACGGAGGGTGGAAGGTGTTGTTTAGGTGAAACTATTGAAGACACAGCTAAAGACACCTGTGTTGATGCTAGCTTGTGCAAGCAGGTTGGGAACAATGACACCAACTGAGAGACTGGATGATAAACTGTCAGAGACAACAGAATAAGTGGGTTTTAGGACCCTGAGTTCGTACGTTTCCAACAACGTTTTGTCCATAAAACTAATCTCAATATTAGCAAGCGTGCTTGTTCTGTAGCTATGTCAACAATATGGAATCACCGGCCTGTTACAATTAACATTCTGAAACTATAGAAATAACATATACAAATTATTATATGAAATTCTAGCAACCACCTTTCGTAAAAAAAACCTCAAAACATGTTTGTTTGAAATTGCATATCCACCACAAATGTTCGGCTGTCCCATGATCCAATAATGACTTTTGCCCGTCCCGCTTTACGATTACACATAAACATTTTGTGAATGTAAAGCACTATTACCATTACAACATTCAATGAGTAGTGAATGTATAGCGCTATACAAGTATTACCATTACAATATTCAGTGAGTAGTGAATGCATAGCGCTATACAAGTATTACCATTACAACATTCAGTGAGTAGTGAATGTATAGCACTATAGAAGTATTACTATTACAATATTAAGTGAATAGTGAATGTATAGCGCTATACAAGTATTACCATTACAATATTCAGTGAGTAGTGAATGTATAGCGCTATACAAGTATTACCATTACAATATTAAGTGAATAGTGAATGTATAGCGCTATACAAGTATTACCATTACAATATTCAGTGAGTAGTGAATGTATAGCGCTATACAAGTATTACCATTACAATATTAAGTGAATAGTGAATGTATAGCGCTATACAAGTATTACCATTACAATATTCAGTGAGTAGTGAATGTATAGCGCTATACAAGTATTACCATTACAATATTAAGTGAATAGTGAATGTATAGCGCTATACAAGTATTACCATTACAATATTCAGTGAGTAGTGAATGTATAGCGCTATACAAGTATTACCATTACAATATTCAGTGAGTAGTGAATGTATAGCGCTATACAAGTATTACCATTACAATATTCAGTGAGTAGTGAATGTATAGCGTTATACAAGTATTACCATTACAACATTCGGTGAGTAGTGAATGTTTAGCGCTATATATGAGGAAAGTGAACAACCTTAGTGACGTCACACATCCATCCCTAGGAATGAACAGCCTAAGTGACGTCACACATCCACCATAAGAATGAACAACCTAACTGACGTCCAACATCCACCCCTAAGAAGGAACAACCTTAGTGACGTCACACATCCACCCCTAGGAATGAACAAACTAAGTGACGTCACATATCCACCACTAAGAATGAACAACCTAAATGACGTCACGCATCCACCCCTAGGAATGAACAAACTAAGTGACGTCACATATCCACCCCTAAGAATGAACAACCTAAGTGACGTCACACATCCACCCCTAGGAACGAACAACCTAAGTGACGTCACACATCCACCACTAAGAATGAACAACCTAACTGACGTCCAACATCCACCCCTAAGAATGAACAACCTTAGTGACGTCACACATCCACCCCTAAGAAAGAACAGAGTAAACAGGGAATTAACCGCCGCTTAACCGATGTTCGCTCGGCGGTGTGCCTTCACTGAGCAGATAGTCTTGTGAGACTCACGTAACACCACTGCTCGAACCAGAGCTAGCTGTCCTCAAACTCATACGAAACCATCAGAAGGCATCACTGGTTTAATTGGATTGGATTGGATTAATTCACAGGTTTACGCGTATTAATTAATATGTACATAGTATGTATGTTTTATATAGAAATTATAAAGTATCCATACACCAAATTAAAAGGAGAAAATGAATAAATGACTATCAACGGAAAGTTTTCATTTCTGTTTATTTTTGTAATATGCTTCAGTATAAGTTTAATTTGGAATAGATTTTTTATAGTATATTATTGTCTGTTACAAGGTGTATAGTTAGTAAATTTTATTTCAACGTCAGCGTGAGAACCGATCACCGTCTCTACCTTATTCTGGAGAAAGGCCACCCTAGCGGTCACAAACGCAGAGCATAATTTCCCTCAGTGAGGGGTTTTCAAAATGGCGGCCACCTTACAGCGCATATTGGCCGCCATATTGGATTGCACGACAATGGTTGTGTCAATAACGTCTGCCTATGCGATACCGTAGATCAAGTAAACATTTTAATAAAGAAAGCGATTCGTCCCTGTTTTTTGTATAATTGGCGGCCATGCTTAATACTGGAGTGTCTCAAATATTTGTACAGACATTAATTCCTTGCAATATTGAAAATGTTATGTCATTTGATTTTGCCTAGAAGCGAAAGCATAAAAGGAATATA
>JAODUO010001605.1:80000-85000 GCA_025642075.2 Ridgeia piscesae | reverse complement strand
TATCCGAAATACACAGCAAAGTGTGAGTAGTATTCTAGTCAACATTGTGCTCAAGAAGAAATTTATTTATATATGTATTAGGAAATAAGAATAATAATTACTTGTGTTAAACTTGTTGCATTTCCTTTCAACATACTTATACAGAGTTTTCATTGTGACATTGTCTATGTATGCACAACAATTAGTTGCTCTGTCTAGATTAATTTTTATGTGTTACTTAAGAATTCTCACTGTTTTTTCGCTGTTTGTTGAATACATTCAATTCTATTCAATTCATACCACCTTTATTTCCGTAATACTAATAATTAGTTTATGTTAATAGTATTATTTTCACACGTATCATACATTCGAAATGCAAAAAGTATCTCACAACAGACATGTACATTACAATTACCAAGTGACACGTACTTTCTCTTCAAATTTGATGTACATAAATAGTTGTATCATATTGTCCTGCAATACGTATTTTAAATGTTTTTAGTATTTATGTTCAGTTCGTTGAGATCAAATGCGCAGAGCATGATCTCACATTACAGACTGTAAACACGGAATTTGAAACAACTGCGTCTAGTTTTAGCAAAATAGTTACGGACACTTGTTTTCACCTCGTGTACAATATAAACACAAGCAGAACCACGTGGAAACATTGTCAAGTGTACCCCGTAAACAGAGGCTGTCCACGTGGACACATGCTCGTTACTCATTTGTCGAAAAATGCTCTGTGGAGGAACCCACCTGGTGAGTCAAAACATGCAAGACAGGCCAGCTTCCGCTTACGTCGCGCGCATGCGTTGATGTAGTTTCAACGCGCACCTATGCCATCCCTTCCGCTGTTTGTAAGACAAGGACGTCACTTTTGTATCGTACGGTCAACGGCAAGATCAATATTCATACTACAAGTATCGGTTAGTTGATTAAAGTTGGTGGCTTTTGTTCTTTTAGGCTTTCAAGATCCTTGAACGTAGTTTAAAATGTAGATTAAAAGGTCAGTGTTTTGCTTGGCGCAGCAGACCTGCTCAATCAAATGCTATGAGGAGCGGTTGTAATGTCAAATTATGCTATGTTGAAAAGATCACACCGAAGCCACTTTTTGTTGAGAATTGGCGTGTAAATATTATAATTATGTTACATTCGTACATGGTGTTTCTGGGAAATAATTTAAATGACACAATTTCGCACTTGAGAAGAGTAATGTCAAAAAATTGGCACTTGAGATGTGTAATGTCAATAAAGATCGCACTTGAGAAGTGTAATGTCAATGAAGATCGATCTTGACATGTGTAATGTCAATAAACAGCGCACGTGACATGTGTAATGTCAATGAAGATCGCACTTGAAAAGTGTAATGTCAATGAAGGTCGCACTTTAGAAGTGTAATGTCAATGAAGACCGCACGGGAGAAGTGTAATGTCAATAAAGATCACACATGAGAAGTGTAATGTCAATAAAGATCGCCCTTGGGAAATGTAATGTCAATAAAGATCGCACTTGGGATGTGTAATATCAATAAATATCGAACGTGAGAAGTGTAATGCCAATAAATATTGCACTTGAGAAGTGTAATGTCAATAAAGATCGCACATGGGAAGTGTAAAGTCAACAAAGATCGCACTTGAAAAGTGTAATGTCAATAAAGATCGATCTTGACATGGGTAATGTCAACAAATATCGCACTTGAGAAGTGTAATGTCAATGAAGGTCGCACTTGAGAAGTGTAATGTCAATAAAAATCGCACTTCAGAAGTGTAATGTCAATGAAGACCGCACTTCTGAAGTGTAATGTCAATGTAGATTGCACTTCAGAAGTGAAATGGCAATAAAGATCGCACTTGACCAGGGTATTGTCAATAAAGATCGCACTTGAGAATTGTAATGTCAATAAAGATCGCACGTGAGAAGTGTAATGTCAAATCAATATCGCACTTGAGATGTGTAATATCAATAACGATCGCACTTGAGAAGTATAATGTCAATAAATATCGCACTTGAGATGTGAAATGTGAATAAAGATCGCCCTTCAGAAGTGTAATGTCAATAAAGATCGCACTTCAGAAGTGTTATGTCAATAAAGGTCGCACTTCAGAAGTGTAATGTCAATAAAGATCGCACTTCAGAAATGTAAAGTCAATAAAGATCGCATTTGAGAAGTGTAATGGCATTGTTTGAGGTATGTTAGTAGTCAACTCCGTATATTTGTTTATTTGTTCAGATGAGACCATGCCCTAGGTGAGGGCCGACACTTTGAATACACCACATCCACGCCTTGATGCAACAACCACCGGTGGCCACAATGAGAGGAGATCACAGCTACAACTAATGAGTCAGTCGAATGGTCAGTTATGAGCAACTCCAACATAACGATGTTTTTATTTCGAGTTCAGCATCATTAAAGGATACCTATTTTGATATTAATACGTATCTCAAAGTTACTTTATGATATAATTTGATATGTTATCAGGAACCTTCCCAAACCTTGCCTGACGTTTGGGGCGCACGTTTTATATTACTTACGCGCACACCAATCTTAAGGGAAATAGCGCATCATTGGCTGCTGGCCCCAGTAGGCGGCCGCACCGTGTAGATAGCGACCCCTACCGACCGTTATACGAGATACCTGCGAGTTGCAGCATTTAGACCTGTGCATAACGAACGACCTGGTGAAGTACCTGTAACGAACGACATGGTGGAGTACCTGTAACGAACGACCAGGTAGAGAACCTGTAATGTACCATAACGAACGACCAGGTGGAGTACCAGTAACGTACCATAACGAACGACCTGGTGGAGTGCTGTAATGTACCATAACGAACGACCTGGTGGAGTACCTGTAATGTACCACAACGAACGACCATATGGAGTACCAGTAATGTACCATAACGAACGACCAGGTGGAGTACCAGTAATGTACCATAACGAACGACCTGGTAAAGTACCTGTAATGTACCATAACGAACGACCTGGTGGAGTGCCTGTAATGTACCATAACGAACGACCTGGTGGAGTACCTGTAATGTACCATAACGAACGACCTGGTGAAGTACCAGTAATGTACCATAACGAACGACTTGGTGAAGTACCAGTAATGTACCATAATGAACGACCTGGTGGAGTACCTGTAATGTACCATAACGAACGACCTGGTGGAGTACCTGTAATGTACCATAACGAACGACCTGGTGGAGTACCAGTAATGTACCATAACGAACGACCTGGTGGAATACCTGTAATGTACCATAACGAACGACCTGGTGGAGTGCCTGTAATGTACCATAACGAACGACCTGGTGAAGTACCAGTAATGTACCATAACGAACGACCTGGTGGAGTACCTGTAATGTACCATAACGAACGACCTGGTGAAGTACCTGTAATGTACCATAACGAACGACCTGGTGGAGTGCCTGTAATGTACCATAACGAACGACCTGGTGGAGTACCTGTAATGTACCATAACGAACGACCTGGTGGAGTGCCTGTAATGTACCATAACGAACGACCTTGGTGGAAGAGTACCAGTAATGTACCATAACGAACGACCTGGTGGAGTACCTGTAATGTACCATAACGAACGACCTGGTGGAGTACCTGTAATGTACCATAACGAACGACCTGGTGGAGTCCTGTAATGTACCATAACGAACGACCTGGTGAGTACCGTAATGTACCATAACGAACGACCTGGTGGAGTACCTGTAATGTACCATAACGAACGACCTGGTGGAGTACCTGTAATGTACCATAACGAACGACCTGGTGGAGTGCCTGTAATGTACCATAACGAACGACCATGTGGAGTACCAGTAATGTACCATAACGAACGACCTGGTGGAGTGCCTGTAATGTACCATAACGAACGACCATGTGGAGTACCAGTAATGTACCATAACGAACGACCTGGTGGAGTACCTGTAATGTACCATAACGAACGACCTGGTGAAGTACCTGTAATGTACCATAACGAACGACCTGGTGAAGTACCTGTAAGGTACCATAACGAACGACCTGGTGGAGTACCTGTAATGTAACATAACGAACGACATGGTGAAGTACCTGTAAGGTACCATAACGAACGACCTGGTGAAGTACCTGTAATGTACCATAACGAACGACCTGGTGAAGTACCAGTAATGTACCATAACGAACGACCTGGTGGAGTACCTGTAATGTACCATAACGAACGACCTGGTGAAGTACCTGTAATGTACCATAACGAACGACCTGGTGGAGTGCCTGTAATGTACCATAACGAACGACCTGGTGGAGTGCCTGTAATGTACCATAACGAACGACCATGTGGAGTACCAGTAATGTACCATAACGAACGACCTGGTGGAGTACCTGTAATGTACCATAACGAACGACCTGGTGGAGTGCCTGTAATGTACCATAACGAACGACCTGGTGGAGTACCAGTAATGTACCACAACGAACGACCAGGTGGAGTACCAGTAATGTACCATAACGAACGACCTGGTGGAGTACCTGTAATGTACCATAACGAACGACCTGGTGGAGTGCCTGTAATGTACCATAACGAACGACCTGGTGAAGTACCAGTAATGTACCATAACGAACGACCTGGTGGAGTACCTGTAATGTACCATAACGAACGACCTGGTGGAGTACCTGTAATGTACCATAACGAACGACCTGGTGGAGTGCCTGTAATGTACCATAACGAACGACCATGTGGAGTACCAGTAATGTACCATAACGAACGACCTGGTGGAGTGCCTGTAATGTACCATAACGAACGACCATGTGGAGTACCAGTAATGTACCATAACGAACGACCTGGTGGAGTACCTGTAATGTACCATAACGAACGACCTGGTGAAGTACCTGTAATGTACCATAACGAACGACCTGGTGGAGTACCTGTAATGTAACATAACGAACGACATGGTGAAGTACCTGTAAGGTACCATAACGAACGACCTGGTGGAGTACCTGTAATGTAACATAACGAACGACATGGTGGAGTACCTGTAATGTACCAT
>JAODUO010001605.1:37500-65000 GCA_025642075.2 Ridgeia piscesae | reverse complement strand
CCTCTCTACAGTGTACCACCGACCCTCTCTACACTGTACCACCGACCCTCTCTACAGTGTACCGGACCCTCTCTACAGTGTACCACCGACCCTCTCTACATGTCCCCCGACCCTCTCACAGGGTACCACCGACCCTTTTACAGTGACCGGACCCTCTCTACATGTCCCACCGCCCTCTACATGAAAGGACCCTCTCTACAGTGTCCCCCGACCCTCTCTACACTGTCCCCCGGCCCTCTCTACACTGTACCACCGACCCTCTCTACACTGTACCACCGACCCTCTCTACAGTGCCCCCCCTTTCTACACTGTACCACCGACCCTCTCTACACTGTACCACCGACCCTCTCTACATGTACCACCGACCCTCTCTACACTGTACCACCGACCCTCTCTACAGGGTACCACCGACCCTCTCTACAGTGTACCGTGACCCTCTCTACACTGTACCACCGACCCTCTCTACAGGGTACCCCGACCCTCTCTACAGTGTACCACCGACCCTCTCAACAGTGTACCGCCGACCCTCTCTACACTGTACCACCGACCCTCTCTACAGTGTACCTGTGACCCTCTCTACAGTGTACCACCGACCCTCTCTACAATGTACAACCGACCCTCTCAACACTGTACCACCGACCCTCTCTACAGTGTACCACCGACCCTCTCTACAGTGTACCACCGACCCTCTCTACAGTGTACCACCGACCCTCTCTACAGAGTACCACCGACCCTTTCTACAGTGTACCACCGACCCTCTCTACAGTGTACAACCAGCCATCTCTACAGTGTACCATCGACCACCTTCAAGGAGTACCACCGACGCTCTCTACAGAGTACCACCGACCCTCTCTACAGAGTACCACCGACCCTTTCTACAGTGTACCACCGACCCTCTCTATAGTACCACCGACCCTCTCTACGTCAACATTACGTACTAGTGGGTATCGGAATATGTTAATTTAGCTGGCAATTCCCTCGCGCTAGTAGTTGGAATGAACGCGTGTCTCGTTGCGTAAGCAGCACGTAGGCGGCGTACGCGTGATTACATAGCAACCAGCGGCATTCAGTGCCGAATATCACCGCTAATTAAAAAAGAAATGTACATAGCATTGGGGTTTTTTTTTAGTAATATATTGAGTAAAATTATTTGCTTCATGATTTTAGACTGGTAGGGGTTGTCTTTTTTAATATAAAAATATAAATATATATATATATATATATATATATATATATATATATATCATATTATAAAATTATTAATATATATATATATATATATATATATATATATATTTTATATTATATATATATATATATATATATTTAAATATATATATATATAAAAATTTTAAAAAAAAATAACATATATACTCAGTATATATATATATATATATATATATATATATATATATATATATTGTGTGTGTGTTTTTGTGTGTTATTATATTAGCTACATGTTAATGCTGGCTGTGAACATCAACGTATGTAATGTAACTGTCGTTTGGATTTAAGTATAAACCAAGAAAAGTCATACATGCCTTTGGAAGAGATCCATATTCTACCGACACTTATGCTCATGAAGCAAGACACACTAACTAGACCACGTTGACAAAAGAACATTCGCGCCGTAGCAAAGTAGATGCATCTTTGAACTTGCGATTGAGAGGTTCTGAGAGATTTTGTTGAACCCGAAAGTTTTTACTAAGTGGGTTGGGTTTTTTCTTGGAAAAGGGTTGTTAAAAAGGGGGAGTTGTGGGAAATTTTTGAGAAGATGTTGTTGAACTAGAGAAAATGTTGTTGAACTAGAGAAGATGTTGTTGAACTAGAGAAGATATTGTTAAACTAGAGAAGATGTTGTTGCACTAGAGAAGATGTTGTTGAACTAGAGAAGATGTTGTTGAACTAGAGAAGATGTTGAACTAGAGAAGATGTTGTTGAACTAGAGAAGATGTTGTTGAACTAGAGAAGATGTTGTTGAACTAGAGAAGATGTTGTTGAACTAGAGAAGATGTTGTTCCGCTGAAAGTCTGTTGGGTGAAGTACAAAACGCCTTCTGCAGTGTTATTACTGGGTATTGCGCCGTATAGGAACTTATGAGTGTTAAGTGTTAACTATCAAAATACTGTAAATACATTTAGTTACCGCTCGAATATGAAGTGTTAACAATTACAGTGTCGGCCTCCAAATAACAACACGTCGTGGATATAAAGTGTTAACAATTAGTGTCGGCCTCCAAATAACTACACATCGTGAATATGAAGTGTTAACAATTACTGTGTCGGCCTCCAAATGACAACACATCGTGAATATGAAATGTTAACAATTACAGTGTCGGCCTCCAAATAACAACACATCGTGAATATGAAATGTTAACAGTGACAATGTCGGCCTCCAAATAACAAGACATCGTGAATATGAAGTGTTAACAGTTACAGTGTCGGCCTCCAAATAACAACACATCGTGAATATGAAGTGTTAACAGTGACAATGTCGGCCTCCAAATAACAAGACATCGTGAATATGAAGTGTTAACAGTTACAGTGTCGGCCTGCAAATAACAACACATCGTGAATATGAAGTGTTAACAGTGACAATGTCGGCCTCCAAATAACAACACATCGTGAATATATAGTGTTAACAGTTACAGTGTGGGCCTCCAAATAACAAGACATCGTGAATATGAAGTGTTAACAGTTACAGTGTCGGCCTCCAAATAACAAGACATCGTGAATATGAAATGTTAACAGTTACAATGTCGGCCTCCAAATAACAACACATCGTGAATATGAAATGTTAACAGTTACAATGTCGGCCACCAAATAACAAGACATCGTGAATATGAAGTGTTAACAGTTACAGTGTCGGCCACCAAATGACAACACATCGTGAATATGAAGTGTTAACAGTTACAATGTCGGCCACCAAATAACAACACATCGTGAATATGAAGTGTTAACAGTTACAGTGTCGGCCACCAAATAACAACACATCGTGAATATGAAGTGTTAACAGTTACAGTGTCGGCCACCAAATAACAACACACCGTGAATATGAAGTGTTAACAGTTACAGTGTCGGCCACCAAATAACAACACATCGTGAATATGAAGTGCTAACAGTTACAGTGTCGGCCACCAAATAACAAGACATCGTGAATATGAAGTGTTAACAGTTACAGTGTCGGCCTCCAAATAACAACACATCGTGACTATGAAGTGTTAACAATTACAGTGTCGGCCTCCAAATAACAACACATCGTGAATATGAAGTGTTAACAGTGACAATGTCGGCCTCCAAATAACAAGACATCGTGAATATGAAATGTTAACAGTTACAGTGTCGGCCTCCAAATAACAACACCTCGTGTTTGGCGCGAGAATCGCGTTTACACGTGATGACATGATCGAGTGGGACTGCGCTTCTTGGTTCCACGCAGTTGTCATGGCAACTCTGGAAGACGCCGCCTTCGCTTTGGTTGCTGTGAACACTTTATTTGTGGCACGGCTGTCGTGACGACGGTGTATTCGCGAGTCCAACGTCTTCCCACGCTGGCGTCTGTCTGCCCACCCACCTACTCCTCGCTCTGTTGGCCTAGCGCCCGGTTGATGCACCGGTGTTTAGTTTGCTCTTCTACGCCTCGTTAATTACAGCTGTTACGTCAGAACTGCTCTTGCCAGAGCACCGCCATTATGGCTCCAAATGGAAACTACAACGGCAAGTTCAGTGCATTCATTAATTCACGAACGTTAACATGACTATGTTTATAATGAGACGGCGTCGTTGTCAACCTACGGAAGACAGTGTCACGCTTGGTTACAGAATGCTATCACCACGGCCGCTGTTCAGTTGTTATGATGTATTACGGGCAATCGCCAGCGTTTCCATGCATGATTGTACTAAGTGAACTGTTTTATGCCGGCTGGCGACTGTGACAGTCTCTGCTCTGTGACGCTGTCACTGCGCGTGATGACCTGCGCGAGACAGCAGGCTTCTACAAGTCTAACAGGCTTTGTGAACACTAATATGTTTCGTGAACACCCATTGGCTTAGCGAATATCCACTTACCTCGTGAACGTCCATCCACTCAACGATGCACAGATTTCTTGTTTCGTTTGCATTTATTTGTGACCGCCGAGACTTGTGCTTCTTGAACTCAGTCGGTGTCTTCGACACCACCTAACTTCGACACCACCTAACTTCGACACCACCTAGCTTTGTTACGCTTTGACTTCTAGCCCATCAAAATGTTTAACTCGGATATCTTACGTCGCGCTTACGCCGAACTAATTTGCTTTAGGTCGAAGACAGTAATGTTTAGTGTAGACTAATCAGTGGTCGATTACATCACTTGAAATGCGCAGTGACTAAGTCCATATGGTGATGACGTAGTATAGTTATTCTTAAGATGAAATGTATTTGTATTGTTAAGTTAATTGCTGTCGTTGTTAACGTCAACTTTGTGGTATTTGTTGACTTGTTATTACTGTTATTGGGAGAATAACGTTGCTCTGTTTACACACACACACACACACACACACACACACACACACACACACACACACACACACACACACACACACACACACGGCACACAAACACACACACACCACACACACATACATACATCACACACACACACACATCATACAAACACACACACACACACAACACACACACACACACACACACATACACATACACATACACATACACATACACATACACATACACATACACATACACATACACATACACATACACATACACATACACATACACATACACATACACATACACATACACATACACATACACATACACATACACATACACATACACATACACATACACATACACATACACATACACATACACATACACATACACATACACATACACATACACATACACATACACATACACATACACATACACATACACATACACATACAATACACATACACATACACATACACATACACATACACATACACATACACATACACATACACATACACATACACATACACATACACATACACATACACATACACATACACATACACATACACATACACATACACATACACATACACATACACATACACATACACATACACATCACACACATACACATACACACACACACACACATACACACACACATTCATACAAACACACACACACACACACACACACACACACACACACACACACACATACACACACACACACACACACACACACACACAACACACAACACATACACACACACACACACACACAGACACAACATACACACACACACACACACACACACACACACACACACATAACACACACACACACACACACACACACACACACACACACACACACACACAACACACACACACACACACACACACACACACAGACACACACATACACACACACACACACACACACAACACACACACACACACACAACACACACACACACACACACACACACACACACACACACACATACACATATATATATATATATATATATATATATATATATATATTTAATAACTAGTCACGGTATGCCACAGAACAGTGGCAATTTAGTCGTACAATTGTCAAGTATACTTTGTACGTTTTTTGCTCCACACATACGCTTTTAGTTAATACATTATTGTGTTGAAATACCTTCATTCGTTGGTATGTATTGTTAGAAATCATATAATGTCCATTACTTCCTGATATAGCTCAACATTGTAAAACCTGTTTTCTGTTTTCTAATTTGTTATGACGCATGTTAACGTTCGCATGATTTCTAATATATATATATATATATATATATATATATATATATATATATATATATATATATATCAAATATAATATAGGGCCCACTTATCAATCAAATATTTAGTACATTATTAGGTTTTTATTATTATTTGTCGAAGGAAAAGAACCAAACAGTGACAGATGGGAATATGATGTTTGCTTTTTGATCAAATCACAAATTTGATGAGAATATATTTATAGCCCGCGTGCAGAATAGTGCAGTACGATTTAATATCCGGTTGTCCGTGGAGAGTTCCACAATGTTCTGTTACGTGACCCTGGCTGATAACTTTGCAACACGCAGCATCTCTGCGCTTGGTTGATGAAGCATTTCTGCAACGAGTCATCTTACTTGTCTCTTTCTGTCATTCTTCGTTGTTCTCGTCAGGGACGTTTGATGCTGCAGGAAGAGCTTGTAGAGATCAGGTTGTTTACCAATGTTTGTGGCATCCGACATAATCACAGTTGCTAATCCACTCGCAACTTGATGAACATTTAATGACGTAACGACAACCCTAATAACGATCTATTGTTATTAAAGCAGTTGTAGCTGGTAAAAAGTTCACGTGATTTATCAGTGATAACAATGCTGAAATGTGTAATATTTATACAACGAAAATAAACTATCAAGCATGTTTTCATTGTGCATAGTAATAGTTTAGGTCTGCCGCCAGTAGTCTCGGTCATGTTGACAGTGTATTCATTCTGCTGACAGTGTATTTATTCTGCTGACAGTGTATTCATTCTGCTGACACTGTATTAATTCTGCTAACAGTGTATTCATTCTGCTGACATGGTGCTTGCTTGTTTTGCATGAAGAATATTGTCTTCTGACCTCATCTAGACGGTTTAGAACTGTCACAGGCAAACCAGACAGGAAATGTTGGTTTATATTGTTCCTAAATCTATTCGGCATGTCTTTCAGAAGTTTCCTTGAGCCAGGCCTTTTTGTGCGTGGTGTTAAATGTTGAAATCTGTGTTTGTTTGATTTTGTTGTATAGTTGTGTGTGAGTGTGTTGTGTGTGTGTGTGTGTGGTGTGTGTTGTGTGTGTGTGTGTGTGTGTGTTGTGTGTGTGTTGGTTGGTGTTGGTGTTGGTGTTGGTGTTGGTGTTGGTGTTGGTGTTGGTGTTGGTGTTGGTGTTGGTGTTGGTGTTGGTGTTGGTGTTGGTGTTGGTGTTGGTGTTGGTGTTGGTGTTGGTGTTGGTGTTGGTGTTGGTGTTGGTGTTGGTGTTGGTGTTGGTGTTGGTGTTGGTGTTGGTGTTGGTGTTGGTGTTGGTGTTGGTGTTGGTGTTGGTGTTGGTGTTGGTGTTGGTGTTGGTGTTGGTGTTGGTGTTGGTGTTGGTGCGTTCTGAAATGCCCCTGTCACTTGCCGCTTCAAACAGATTCTATGCATTTGTTTGCGGCACTATCCTTTGAAACTTCTAAGTCGGCTCGCGTTCTTCTTAATGGTTTTCCAAAGCTAGGGGAAGACGACCCAAACTATGCTGGCGATGGACGGTATGCCAAATGTTTCCTCCCTATAATTGGTTCTGGTAAACAAAGCCTTGCACGCTCGTCATTTGCTGACCTACGAACGTTCTTCTTCCTAAGGTATTATTAGGTTTTTTTGCAGTATCAGTTGTGCATGTAAAGGTAACTTACTACGTTATATAATTAACGTAGACGGCTGCGGACACACACTCGGACACAGACGTACGCGGTCACCAGGGTCCTAGATGGCGCCGGGCTTATGTTAGCGAGTATTCCTTCATAATTAAATCTTGTAGTTCACAGACACCATTGAGAGCTCAGGTCAACATAACCTTAATCAGTATCGTGTCATTAATACTATAACTTAAACACTGTCACGGCACTCTGGCGAGCTGCCAAACTCATGCGGGGTGATGGACAACTGTACCTCAGTTAGCACGGTCTAATGTAGGTCTTATTATTATCTTCATCGTCATCAACTTAAACACCACCATTACCACAATTATCATAACACTGAATACATTTTCAGGCACGGTTTGGTTTATACTGTGACGCCACAAATATACGTCATGTTTGTGTCACTGAGAGGGTGCGTAACTGTTCGGCAGGAGAATAATAACCTTCTTTCAATACACGGTTTTTCGACGGAGTTTGTTTTTGTTTTTAGCGTAAGCAGTAAGTAAATAGTAATAAGTAAAGACCAAGACGCGCAGGAGACCAGATTCATGTCTACAAGGGGGGTGTGGCTCTTAAGGCGACCAGGCTGTTTTTATTGACAATACAGGGAAGAAGTTAAAAAAAAACAATTGTTGTGCCATGTCTGGTTGTAGCTAGAACAGGGGAACCAACTCATCCAACAATCGTTCAAATGTCTACACTAACGTTGTAATATTATACTGAGCTTAACATATTATGAATATGTTATTAATATATTTTGAGGATATTGTTGTGACGGTCAAGTACCATTGAAACCAATCGTTCTGCCTTTCAACTTAACGGACTTTTGATGACAACAACGTACAACCGCACGTAACTATTATAGACACACACACACACGCCCGCATGCACCCGCACGCACGCACGCACGCACGCACGCACACACACACACACACACACACACACATATATATATATATATATATATATATATATATATATATATATATATATATATATATATATATATATATACACCCACCTATCAAGTACAGTGCAATACAGTATAGCATAGTACAGCGCAGTATAATACAACACCGTACATTACATTACAGTACAATATATTACAATACATTACATTACATTGCAGTACAATAGTACAGTACAATACAATAAGCACACATGAAACCCGAACCGGCGTGACCTTTGTGTTACGTACCACGTGACATTTAAATATACGCATTTACTTTTTATAATATGACATTAAAATAACGTCGCGACTACATCGATCGGCCACACGTTGTCATCACCTGCTGTAGTCGGCCACACTTTCACTGCCGTACACATGACTAATTACCCGCACACGGCATCAGACATCTGCCAAACTCGACGGCGTCCATCACACGTTAATCATAACGCGACTGTGAGTGAAGTCTCGGCGTTGATATCAAACCCGACTGACCGGTCGACGGGTGGTACACAGAGTCCCGTCGTGTCGCCATTGCCCGACCGCTGCCGATGGCACCGTGCAAATGGCGATATGCGTTTGGATTCGTTCGGCGCGAGTATTGACGACAAGCGCCGCTAAGCTGCCGTAGCGCCTGCGAACCGACTCCGGCGTCATTCGCACGCACACGGCCGCTCTCTCGCACTCACGGCACAGCACGGCACAGCACGGCTCTATTCATGCGGAGGACGTTATGCTAGTTGAGTGTGATGCTGCGAGCGTGGTGCCGACTATGGTGAGACAGGCGCACTGTGAATGCTTCTCATCGCGTCATGGAATCGAGGACAGCAGCCGCCCTGTTGCGCGCCGATACAAGCGAACATGATGGAGGATCGTCAACGTTTAATTCCGGAATCCACGCTTCGGCGCCATTTCGCCGCTTCCTCTACCAGAGTGACCACAGCCTCAACACCAACGACTCCACGGTAAATATCCCACGTGTGCCTTGCTTAAATCAACCATGTATGTTCACGTGTACTTTATGGACAGTTGCGTTTTTACCACTTTAGCGCGGCGACGAGCCGGTGCTGCATAACTATTATACCTTTGCGCATCGCTTGAAGTTGTCAAAATGCCACCACTCGAAGCTTGATGTTTTCTTTATAGCGTACCGAAGCTCTCCCAGGACGAGCGAGGTATTACGATACGTCATTTTTATAGCGTATTTGGTATGCAGTAATAACCCTAATTTGACATGTACTGACATTTGTATCAACGAAACAACATCGTAAATATCACCTTGGATACGTAGTCTAAAGATATCTATCTGGGTCACTGAACCATTTTAAACGGCATAATTCGAACTGGTTATTTAATATGACGTAATGTTAACTGTGTAATGCATGACAAATACAAACACAGTGTGTTTAATGTTTACTTTACACATAATTTACACTAAAACTCAGGAACGTTGCATGTTTAAATGAACAACTTGCAAAATGAGTGTTTGAAACCGCGTTACCCCGCCCGGGGCTGACCGGCTGCTGTACACAAGTGGCTCAGTCACCAAGTCACTGGACCGACAAGGAAACTTGACATGTGTGGCCATGGTTGTGGTGAACGGGAATAAGATTCTACATTATCGGCGGTGCTTGTGATACATTGCAGGGAGTTTGTCGTATTTTTTCTGCTCTCATTGCTATATGAATATTATAATATATATATATATATATATATATATATATATATATATATATATATATATATATATATATATATATATATTGATGTATATGAGAAGGGGAGCCCAGCGTTTTCGCCATGCAAGGCTAGACCACCCAGCCCTTTACCATTTACCATTTCCCTGCGCCACTCAGACAGTGGACTCGGCTGCCCACAGAGGCTGTCAGGGCTGCCCCTCGTGCTTCAACATCTGCCAGCAGAGCATTTCTGGTGTGCACATCGTAATCATTATCTAGATTTTTTTTAACTCACCAGTGGTCCACCTGATAACTTTATTATGTTTTAACTTTTTTTTTACATATTAACTGTTTGTTTTAAGAAAGCATGCACCGACCCCCCCAAGCGTACAACTTCATTGGACTTTTAACGCTCTGCAAGGCCAAGGGCCCAGTCCAGTATCTGCAAGAAGCAGAAGTAGAAGCGTGCATACATATGTTTAAATTATAAAACCAACTAGAATGTATGCGTGCGTGTGTGCGTGCGTGCGTATGTGTGTGAGTGCGTGCGTGCGTGCATGTGTGTGTGGGTGCTTGCGTGTGTGTGTACGTGCGTGAGTGCGTGCGTGCGTGCATGTGTGTGTGGGTGCTTGCGTGCGTGTGTGTGTACGTGCGTGCGTGCGTGCGTGCGTGCGTGCATGCATGTGTGTGTGTGTTTGTGTGTTTGTGTTTGTGTTTGTGTTTGTGTTTGTGTGTGTGTATGTGTGTGTGTGTGTGTGTGTGTGTGTGTGTGTGTGTGTGTGTGTGTGTGTGTGTGTGTGTGTGTGTGTGTGTGTGTGTGTGTGTGTGTGTGTGTGTGTGTGTGTGTGTTTGCGTCCGTGGTTTACTGTATAGCATTCTACAGTGTAACATATTATAGACAAGTGTATGCAAACATCGTAGTAAATAATCACTAGCTGTTATAGAAAAGCTTAGAAAATATTACAACACATTCTATATATACCATAATGCATAAATCCCGTATATATTCTACAGACTGTTGTGCCAAAGCCTGCTACTTCGTTATTCGTCAGCTATAATATGCATACGTTTACGTACGGACATATTTACGTGCACGTGTGAAACATCAACGGAGCTGTGAACGTGTCATCGACGGCTTACTGTGGCAGCCGGACTAATTCCCGCAGCCCATCATCAATAAACAGGATTCTGGGGGCGCGAGGCGGCTACGTAACCAGATACACCCTGAATAGTTGATAGCCGGTAAACACGAGCGCGGGCCTTGGCCATCGTACGCTCTCATGACGTTTCAATCAGCCGAGTATTGGGCGGCATCCCTGGATTGTCGGCTGAACTAGCCATTCACTCCGCCTGGCGCGTCGTGACTTAAAGGGACGTGTCTGTTCTGTTCAGCCAAGAATGTAAACATCAGCAGGAATTCAGGTGTTCTCCGTCCCGATTTGCGTTTAGGGGTGAATGAACTGTCCAATCTCAAAGGCATATGTGATTAAGGACACTTGCCTATGCGAAACGTTACAATGATGACTGTTTACTACAAATATTTATCAATTGATTATTGGGCCGGCGCAGCGTTCAAATACAGGTTGATTAAACCCAGTTTCGTGGGCAATATACCTTGAGAATTTTTAGTCAAGTTTTATAAAATTATATGAACAAAAGGATATACAGATAACATCGGATTAAGTATGTTGGGTGATGTATGTCGAGTAACGTATATTGTTACTAGTAGCTTTAGCAAATTGTAAATTAATTAAATTAAATTAACTCATCCACAAGTACATCAGAGTATGCTGAACACAACAAAGCTTCCGAACTAGGCGATAATCACTTATTTAGGTTAATGTATACAGCTGCCTGAGAAAGAAGGAAGATATAACTGCAGTATGTCTACCAGTAGGCAGTCAGGCATGTATTTGTGATATTCTCTGTATGCATATGAGTTTCTAATTGTAATAAGAACGATAAATATAAAGAGGACATAATCTAAAGGACAACAAATAAGTCTGTTCCAGAATTGAGACAAATTGTTAAATTATGTTTCCTCGATGTTTTCACTTTAATTTATTGTATTATGTTAACGTGGAAGAAGTCACTTGGTCTATATGACAGGACAATGATTACACACACTGTTACATCTATATGCTAATATACACTTCACCCCATTAATAACTTATTTCCGCAAATCGAGGGACAACATTACTATATTTACTTTGACTGCACATATCTGAACATTGCTCCAAAGAATGTGTATATAAATACATATTTCTGCGAATTAGAAATATCGAAAACGTCATTCGCGCGAAACCAAGCGGTGATAATTATAGTTTCTGGCATTCGGGCCCCGTTCCAATAAAACAATCCAAAACGACGCGAACCTGTTTGTTTATGCCGTGAGCTCTCTACGTCCATGTCACACGTAAGCGGTATGGCCTTGGTGACACAGTGACACTGTCTACATAATTAGAAAAGACAACATCACAATTCAACATGCAAAGACCAATCCAACTTGTGCTAGATGCCACGATTGACAGCGTGGTAATAATGTTTCTCCAGAGCTACGCCTGTATGGGTCAGTACAAATAATATCCGGCTCTGGTCAGGTCAAATGAAGAAGATATCCCATTTTCATACGTACTGTACCTAAATATTAACCATGCCCGTCGTCGGCCACCGAGCTATATCGATGGACGCGATGTCTCCGCACACGGGTTGGATCTCGACTTGTTTAGATCTGTGCGTGCATTCAACATCTCTGATGTGTGCAACTTGTTGCTTTTTAATGAATCGTCACCTCCAGCAACACACACTAGCTGTGTGGTACACTAGCTGTGTGGTACACTAGCTGTGTGGTACACTAGCTGTGTGGTACACTAGCTGTGTGGTACACTAGCTGTGTGGTACACTAGCTGTGTGGTACACTAGCTGTATGGTACACTAGCTGTGTGGTACACTAGCTGTATGGTACACTAGCTGTGTGGTACACTAGCTGTGTGCAAGTCATCCTTGTCTTTCGTCCACCGTGAGACATTGCTGCCCGGATGACCCCGCGACACATTGCCCTGTCCGTCGTTCTTCTCCCTGCTCCCACGATGTTCTTCTCCAACCAGTCGCTCATGTCCTGCTCCCATCTTCTTCTTGGTCTTCCCCTCCCTAGCTTCCCCTCTCCCTGTCTTGTAGAATAGTTTTTTTTTCTGTGTAATCGTGTCTCTTGATGAGACCGAAATACGTCGCTGTCTGTCCAGCAATTAACATCAAATAGAAACACTGCAGTTTGTAGTGATTTCGTGACGACATAAAGTCGAGGCGAAATGAAAGTCCACGTACTGTCAGTGTATCCGCGATGTGAGCATGTTCAAAGCCCTAATGCTGACACGGCAACACGTGCATTATTGTAGCCGTCCTATAAGTCATTTGTTGCCGACTATGTCTGCCTATTATTCATAGGTTTCTGGCTGACTTAATAGTTTCCTCGTACACATATTACACATAAATGTATTATGAGCTGCCGAGAACCGCTGTGGACAATTCGTTGACTGTCTGTGTTGGTCAATTCAAGTTCACCTGCCACTACACCAGGTGCCATTGTGGTTGAATTCGTGGTAAAATGGACCCCAACAAGTTCTTTTAAATGAGGAAAGCGACGTGATGAATATATGTGTATATATATATATATATATATATATATATATATATATATATATATATATATATATATATATATATATATATATATATTTTTAACAAATTTGCGTTTTTAAATTATATATAAATATAAATATATATATATATATATATATATATATATATATATATATATATATATATATATATTTTGTATAATTTAAACCCAAAGGCATTGTCAAATTATGAGGATAATTTGTAATTTGACCACAGGATTTGTGCATTTTCTTTAACTGCGTCCTTCTATATGAATATGTACAAACAATATACATGCGTGCATTGGCCAGGTCAGGTAGGTCAAAGTAAATATATTTGATCGACCAAACGATGGTACGACAATATGCAAATGACAAACGAATCTGATTGAACGCAGCAGCCAGGGTGTGCTCCTGAAGTAGTCATCCTTCAGCAGGATAACCAACGAAATCGTTGACGCCGATTTAATTGGAAATCTGTCTTCTCGTTCGTCGCCTGCAGACGCGCACAGAGACCTTCGTCGTGCTGGTCTCCGCCGTACAAGACGTCTGTTGAACCAAGAGTTCGTGGGATGATTGATGCTCTCGAGGACTGGCGTCTTGATGTGTCGTAATGCGAGGTGTGAAAACGATATATCGCAGCTTTGTACAGTTGCGCCTACTGGGGAACCACCATCGCCATTTAAGCGTATCTTGCGCCAAAAAGTGACCTATTTTGTCTAAGTATCGTAAACGTAGCAACTATTTACGACGTTTAGTGATACAAATGAACTTGTGCTGTTTAGAAACGCCAGTCGCCGTAATAGTGTCTGTGGTGTGGATCTTATGGCCACAGTAACAGTTGGATGGCAGTTGACTGGTCCACAGTGAACACATATAACAGGGGGATGTCCTTAACCGAAATGTACCAAGTGTTTGATTGACCAGAGCACATTTTGTCGGCGCTCCACCGCCAACATACATAGCCAACAACGCATTCATGACGTGTGTGTGTGTGTGTGTGTGTGTGTGTGTGTGTGTGTGTGTGTGTGTGTGTGTGTGTGTGTGTGTGTGTGTGTGTGTGTGTGTGTGTGTGGTGTGTGTGCACGTGTGTGTGCGTGTGTGTATGTGTGTGCACGCGTGCGTGTGTGTGCGTGTGTGTATATGTGAGTGTGGGTGTGTGTGTGGTGTGTGTGTGCGCGGGTGTGAGTGCGTGCGTGCGTGCGTGTGTGGGTTTTGAAGTATTACATAATTGAGTTGGATCATATCCCATCGTGTGGCATATGCCTACGGCAGTTCATGCCTAGTTGCCTTGCGCTTTGTGGAATGTTCTTCTTGGTTATTCGAACCGATGTGATTCCGTTCTGTCCCAGTTCACTTCCACTGACAGGCGTCAATGACGCTATACAGTGGCATTAAGAGAGCATACACATATAGCTCGTGTTATAGCGGGGCCACATTCTCCCCAGAGATCCTGCACTGATGTTAGAATGAATACCGAGGGAATATAACATATGTCTTTGTATTCTAGGAATAGCATAAGTAAGGGAAATTTGAGAAGCGCATTGCCAGGCGTCTAAACCCCAGACGAATACAAAACGATCAATCTTTCTTTTGGAATATCCGGAGGAAATCAACTCAATTACGCCGCCAGAGTTAACATACGTTCAATTAGGTGTGGACTAATAATATGCCCAGAGTGAAGGCACATATTGCAGGCGAATATCAACACAGGACCCAGGTCCCTCGCGGGGCAAGGAGGGACGACTGTTGATTTAGTCTCTGCTTTTCTTGCACGAGAATCAGCAACAGATATTTGCTGGAGCGGAAACCGATTTTTTTTTAATATAAGTAAGGCTGTGTGTGCCTGCGTGTATGCGCATATGAATGTATGCTTTTGTATGCGTATGCATGTTTGCGTGCCCGTGACTTCTAACGTAGAAAGCAATTTCCATACTGCACATCTTGGTAAATTAGTATCGCAATACTTACATTTACGTATCATATTTCCAGTAAGCTGTGTAAATTAATACAAGTGTCACACAGTCGCCAGGTCTCTCACATAGTAGCCAGGTCTCTCACATAGTAGCCAGGTCTCTCACATAGTAGCCAGGTCTCTCACATAGTAGCCAGGTCTCTCACACAGTAGCCAGGTCTCTCACATAGTAGCCAGGTCTCTCACATAGTAGCCAGGTCTCTCACATAGTAGCCAGGTCTCTCACACAGTCGCCAGGTCTCTCACATAGTAGCCAGGTCTCTCACATAGTAGCCAGGTCTCTCACACAGTAGCCAGGTCTCTCACACAGTCGCCAGGTCTCTCACATAGTAGCCATCTCTCTCACATAGTAGCCAGGTCTCTCACACAGTCGCCAGGTCTCTCACATAGTAGCCATCTCTCTCACATAGAAGCCAGGTCTCTCACACAGTCGCCAGGGCTCTCACATAGTAGCCAGGTCTCTCACATAGTAGCCAGGTCTCTCACACAGTCGCCAGGTCTCTCACATAGTAGCCATCTCTCTCACATAGTAGCCAGGTCTCTCACACAGTCGCCAGGTCTCTCACATAGTAGCCAGGTCTCTCACATAGTAGCCAGGTCTCTCACACAGTCGCCAGGTCTCTCACATAGTAGCCATCTCTCTCACATAGTAGCCAGGTCTCTCACACAGTCGCCAGGTCTCTCACATAGTAGCCAGGTCTCTCACATAGTAGCCAGGTCTCTCACACAGTCGCCAGGTCTCTCACATAGTAGCCATCTCTCTCACATAGTAGTCAGGTCTCTCACACAGTCGCCAGGTCTCTCACATAGTAGCCAGGTCTCTCACACAGTCGCCAGGTCTCTCACATAGTAGCCAGGTCTCTCACATAGTAGCCATCTCTCTCACATAGTAGCCAGGTCTCTCACACAGTAGCCAGGTCTCTCACATAGTAGCCAGGTCTCTCACATAGTAGCCAGGTCTCTCACACAGTCGCCAGGTCTCTCACATAGTAGCCAGGTCTCTCACATAGTAGCCAGGTCTCTCACATAGTAGCCAGGTCTCTCACACAGTCGCCAGGTCTCTCACATAGTAGCCAGGTCTCTCACACAGTCGCGAGGTCTCTCACATAGTAGCCAGGTCTCTCACATAGTAGCCAGGTCTCTCACATAGTAGCCAGGTCTCTCACATAGTAGCCAGGTCTCTCACATAGTAGCCAGGTATCTCATATAGTAGCCATGTCTCTCACATAGTAGCCAGGTCTCTCACATAGTAGCCATCTCTCTCACATAGTAGCCAGGTCTCTCACATAGTAGCCAGGTATCTCATATAGTAGCCATCTCTCTCACATAGTAGCCAGGTCTCTCACACAGTCGCCAGGTCTCTCACATAGTAGCCAGGTCTCTCACATAGTAGCCAGGTCTCTCACACAGTCGCCAGGTCTCTCACACAGTCGCCAGGTCTCTCACATAGTAGCCAGGTCTCTCACATAGTAGTCAGGTCTCTCACACAGTCGCGAGGTCTTTCACATAGTAGCCAGGTCTCTCACATAGTAGCCAGGTCTCTCACACAGTCGCCAGGTCTCTCACATAGTAGCCCGGTCTCTCACACAGTCGCCAGGTCTCTCACATAGTAGCCAGGTCTCTCACATAGTAGCCATCTCTCTCACATAGTAGCCAGGTCTCTCACATAGTAGCCATCTCTCTCACATAGTAGCCAGGTATCTCATATAGTAGCCATGTCTCTCACATAGTAGCCATCTCTCTCACATAGTAGCCATGTCTCTCACATAGTAGCCATCTCTCTCACATAGTAGCCATCTCTCTCACATAGTAGCCATCTCTCTCACATAGTAGCCAGGTATCTCATATAGTAGCCATGTCTCTCACATAGTAGCCATCTCTCTCACATAGTAGCCATGTCTATCACATAGTAGCCATGTCTCTCACATAGTAGCCAGGTCTCTCACACAGTCGCCAGGTCTCTCACATAGTAGCAAGGTCTCTCACATATTCGCCATGTCTCTCACACAGTCGCCATCTCTCTCACATAGTAGCCATCTCTCTCACATAGTAGCCATCTCTCTCACATAGTAGCCAGGTATCTCATATAGTAGCCATGTCTCTCACATAGTAGCCATCTCTCTCACATAGTAGCCATGTCTCTCACATAGTAGCCATCTCTCTCACATAGTCGCTAGGTCTCTCACATAGTAGCCATGTCTCTCACATAGTAGCCATCTCTCTCACATAGTAGCCATGTCTCTCACACAGTAGCCATCTCTCTCACATAGTAGCCATGTCTCTCACATAGTAGCCATCTCTCTCACATAGTAGCCAGGTCTCTCACACAGTCGCCAGGTCTCTCACACAACCGCCATGTCTCTCACATAGTAGCCATGTCTCTCACATAGTAGCCAGGTCTCTCACACAACCGCCAGGTCTCTCACATAGTAGCCAGGTCTCTCACACAACCGCCAGGTCTCTCACATAGTAGCCAGGTCTCTCACATAGTAGCCAGGTCTCTCACATAGTAGCCAGGTCTCTCACACAGTCGCCAGGTCTCTCACACAACCGCCATGTCTCTCACATAGTAGCCAGGTCTCTCACATAGTAGCCATCTCTCTCACATAGTAGCCAGGTATCTCATATAGTAGCCATGTCTCTCACATAGTAGCCATCTATCTCACATAGTAGCCAGGTATCTCATATAGTAGCCATCTCTCTCACATAGTAGCCAGGTCTCTCACATAGTAGCCAGGTCTCTCACATAGTAGCCAGGTCTCTCACATAGTAGCCAGGTCTATCACATAGTAGCAAATTATAATTTTGCATGAGGACCCTCAACCATCACCTGTCGTAAAGTGCCGTAGTTTCCTTCACCTCTTCAGCTCATTTATGAAAGTTCATAGCTGTATCCCCGGTTGTGGGCAAGTAGTTGTATCCCCGGTTGTGGGCAAGTAGCTGTATCCCCGGTTGTGGGCAAGTAGTTGTATCCCCGGTTGTGGGCAAGTAGTTGTATCCTCGGTTGTGGGGCAAGTAGCTGTATCCCCGGTTGTGGGCAAGTAGTTGTATCCCCGGTTGTGGGCAAGTAGTTGTATCCCCGGTTGTGGGGCAAGTAGCTGTATCCCCGGTTGTGGGCAAGTAGTTGTATCCCCGGTTGTGGGCAAGTAGTTGTATCCCCGGTTGTGGGGCAAGTAGCTGTATCCCCGGTTGTGGGCAAGTAGTTGTATCCCCGGTTGTGGGCAAGTAGCTGTATCCCCGGTTGTGGGCAAGTAGTTGTATCCCCGGTTGTGGGCAAGTAGCTGTATCCCCGGTTGTGGGCAAGTAGTTGTATCCCCGGTTGTGGGCAAGTAGTTGTATCCTCGGTTGTGGGCAAGTAGCTGTATCCCCGGTTGTGGGCAAGTAGTTGTATCCCCGGTTGTGGGCAAGTAGTTGTATCCCCGGTTGTGGGCAAGTAGTTGTATCCCCGGTTGTGGGCAAGTAGTTGTATCCCCGGTTGTGGGCAAGTAGTTGTATTCTCGGTAATGGGCAAGTAGTTGTATACCCGGTTGTGGGCAAGTAGTTGTATACCCGGTTGTGGGCAAGTAGTTGTATCCTCGGTTGTGGGCAAGTAGCTGTATCCCCGGTTGTGGGCAAGTAGTTGTATCCCCGGTTGTGGGCAAGTAGTTGTATCCCCGGTTGTGGGCAAGTAGTTGTATCCCCGGTTGTGGGCAAGTAGTTGTATCCCCGGTTGTGGGCAAGTAGTTGTATCCCCGGTTGTGGGCAAGTAGTTGTATCCCCGGTTGTGGGCAAGTAGTTGTATCCCCGGTTGTGGGCAAGTAGTTGTATCCCCGGTTGTGGGCAAGTAGTTGTATCCCCGGTTGTGGGCAAGTAGTTGTATCCCCGGTTGTGGGCAAATAGTTGTATCCCCGGTTGTGGGCAAGTAGTTGTATCCCCGGTTGTGGGCTAGTAGTTGTATCCCCGGTTGTGGGCAAGTAGTTGTATCCCCGGTTGTGGGCAAGTAGCTGTATCCCCGGTTGTGGGCAAGTAGTTGTATCCCCGGTTGTGGGCAAGTAGTTGTATCCTCGGTTGTGGGCAAGCAGGTTGGTGTAGTGACGACAGCGCGGCAGTTATTGGCAGCAGCAGCTGGCCATTACACGGTGTATCGGCGCAGCGCCAGCACCGGCAATAACAGAGAGTACAGTCTGCAGATTAACCGCCGTTTGGGAATACGAGGAAATGGCGCGAAGCGAAGCGCCAGGGATGGTGGCGACGGAGATGGGGACAGCTGTGGACCATCCACGTCCAGTTGCTGTCTTGGTGTTGCGATGGACGTGTCCTGTAGCTCGGTCATCGTCGACAAGTGGACACACAACGTGGCCGAATCGGACAAGAGCATGTCAGTCTTCGAGGCTGGGCGCACGTCACGCACCGCTTCGCTGGTGCAGGGCCGCTGTGCAACTGTTCCGGCTTGGTTCAGTGCTCTTTGGCCTTCTCGTTCACTCTGAGATGAACCGTCTGTTCTGCTGCAAATGACCCAGACTCTGGTAAACATTCTAAATGTTGTCGATATCGAGTGTGCAACGATACTAGCAACACGAGTTGCACAAACAGTCTTGAATCTGTAAACGGGAACGAAAGATAATTAGAACGAAACCCCTACGTTTTGTTTAAGATGTTATTTATGACAAAACATACACATATCTTAGCTGCTATTGGTGTCAAGCTAGCACCTCGATAATGTATTGCCAGAGATTTCCTTTCTTTGAAAGGGCTATTGTTCTACTTTTTGAGAATGCATCAGGTTTCACAAGATTGTTACCGAAATGGTTACAGAGTTAGTGATCACTCATCTTCCAGACTTCTGGTGTAATTCCATCTAGTCCAGCGATGTTTGCACATTTTAGAAGTTTGAACACTTCACCCAGTGTCGTTGTGTGTTGTGGTGAGAGGTCTGTGTCCTGTCTTAGTGTCGTGATGTGGTGAATAGTCTGTACTCTGTCGTTCAAGTTCGGCACACTCTCGCTGTCATCAGCGACCTCCAGCCAGTCTCCTCTGGGCGGTGATCGGGGACACGAGTGTGCACGCCCCCCCCCCGCCGGTACATGGTCTCTGTAGACAACACCTTAACATGACCACCTTTGGTATATGACGGTAAATGGGCACAGCCCCAGGGTAGTAGGCTAGGGATCTATGAAAAGGACAACTTTGATTTCAAACCTGAGTAGACACAGCTCGTTAGTCTTCGCAGGGGGTCTAGGAGACGTACAATTCTGACTTAAATATACAAATGCCGAACCCAGGCTGCATTAAATTACCTAGTGAACCCAGGTAACTTGTGAGGGTGTGGAGAAATACCGTCCAAAGAAAAGACGGACAAGTCCATTGACCATCGTCAACCACAGTCCAGTCAGCCAGCTGGCAACGTTGTCAACGGAAACAACAGTTAGCAAGTGAACATGACGAACTCTAGAGTTTATAGGTCTATGATATGATGGTGATTGAAGCATTGGGACCCAGGCGATATTTGCCACCAATGATGATATAACCTCCTCAAAATCTCTGCAAGCTATCTCTGTATTATATACTACAGTTGTATATTATACTACAGCTGTATACTATATACTACAGCTGTATGTTATACTACATATGTATGTTATACTACAGCTGTATACTATACTACAGCTGTATATTTTACTACAGCTGTATATTATACTACAGCTGTATATTATACTACAGCTGTATATTATACTACAGCTGTATATTATACTACAGCTGTATAGTTATACTACAGCTGTATATTATGACTACAGCTGTATGTTATTATATACAACTGCTAAGTTATATATACAGCTGTATATTATACTACAGCTGTATATTATACTACAGCTGTATACTATACTATACTATACTATACTACAGCAGTATATTATACTAGAGCTGTATGCTATACTACAGCTGTATATTATACTACAGCTGTATATTATACTACAGCTGTATATTATACTACAACTGTATACTATACTACAGCTGCATGTTATACTACAGCTGTATATTATACTACAGCTGTATATTATACTACAGCTTTATACTATACTACACCTGTATATTATACTACACCTGTATATTATACTACAGCTGTATGTTATACAACAGCTTTATACTATACTACACCTGTATATTATACTACATCTGTATACTATACTACAGCTGCATGTTATACTACAGCTGCATGTTATACTACAGCTGTATATTATACAACAGCTTTATACTATACTACACCTGTATATTATACTATAGCTGTATATTATACTACAGCTGTATATTATACAACAGCTATATATTATACTACAGCTGTATATTATACTACAGCTGTATATTATACTACAGCTGTATATTATACTACAGCTGTATATTATACTACAGCTGTATATTATACAACAGCTGTATATTATACTATAGTTTCCGCTTTTGCAATGTTTTACAGATTTCCGACATAACGCAACTTTATGCAAACAATTTCACTCGTCGTGTGTAGAGTCGAATATGAACTGTTCGTATCCTACAAATTGTAAACAGCCGCAGTTGTTGGCTGCATTACGTGGGTGGTGAGGCTAACCGCCTGAGCCTGGAATAGCCCTTTGAAGTTGGGCACGTGCGCGTGGTTCACACAATGTCGACCGCGAGTGTGACCAAGTACGGCTGGATCAGCGAACTTCCTGTAGCAGTGTTACTGGCCCTGGTTTGATTCCGACTAACGGAACTGACAAGATCCCTTCAAACTTGCAATGCGTATCGATCATGCCGTGCCACCTAGCCACCACGAGCTGCCAACTGCATGCACACCACACGCGGGAAACAGCTCCGCAGTGAATTAAAACGCACAACCTCACATTATCCACACATTTCAATAACACAATTTCGCGCGACGCAGAACTTCCGTCTATACCCGTCTAACCCTGCCGCCCGGAGGGAAAGTCATTAAATAATTATGTTTACAAATGTCCCCCCAGAAATGTAAACGTGTTGCCGCTTAATCAACTACAACGCATCATATTCCAAGTGTGGCGGTTCTAGCGATATGTAAACGTTAGGTGAACGTTTGCGTGTTATCCGCGACACACTTGGCACGTTGCGGTAAGCACAGAGGCTGCACACACGCAGCGAATGCCAGATGCACCGCCAGACGCTGAGGCGCGAGTGTTCATTTGATTAAGCAGTCTTCACAGAACATCCAAGTCGCACCCGACGCTCGGCTGATGTCGTCCTACAGCGGTTGTCGAGTCCCAAATTAAAGAGATGGTATCGTCAATTTACATAGTCATTCACCGGGGGATGAGACCACAAGGGACATATTGGTGAGACCGTCGCGTCTTCCACGCGCTGCTTCTCGCGAGGAGTAACAGCTGACGGCCGCTGGGATGACATCGTAGTATAATTACTCTTCGACATCCATCTCGGGTTGTCCTGTGACGTACGTCTTTGTCCTTAATCTGAATCCACGCGGGCTACGTGCGTACGACCGATAAACACCTCAATTGAGACAACAATCCCTTCGGCTGTGAACGTATGAATACAGTCAAAATGTCCGTGGATTGTATATGGTTATTGACACTAGCGAATCACTAATCCAGCGACGAGACTGCTTGTTTGTTGACAGTGATGGCAGTAAGTCACCAAATATTATATATCGTTACCTGAACACTATAGTGTGTTTGCCCCCTGCTTGTTGGGTGTCGATAACAGACGAAGGTGGGAGAGAACGTGAAGTTTACGTCCCTTGATACGGTCAAGTCGTGATAGTTTTCAAACAGCAGTCGCACTGCTATGCTATTGGCATTGGGTACAGAAAAGTATTATTGTGTCAGCGTTCACTTCACTTTGTCAAGTCCGTGACACAATGACGGTATTGCCGAAGTATTTCGCCGCGGGCGTGTATAACTGTATTACGTGCACATTACATTGTACTGTTCGAACAATCCCCCAAAAAATTGGATATCTTGACATATATGTGGCATTTTGAAAATATGTATGTCATGCAATGCAATGCAATGCAATGCAATGCAATGCAATGCAATGCAATGCAATGCAATGCAATGCAATGCAATGCAATGCAATGCAATGCAATGCAATGCAATGCAATGCAATGCAATGCAATGCAATGCAATGCAATGCAATGCAATGCAATGCAATGCAATGCAATAATACATACGTTCATATCATGTTTAAATGCTTGTAGACTGTACTAAATAAACAAAAGGGGTTGATTAAAGACAATAAAGTATATTGTGGGTTGAGCTTCTATAAATGTGGGATCTAAAAGGTTAATTCTTATATAACGTCGTACTTATATAATATACAAGCAGACCTGTTCCTTAAGAAACTACTTCGATTTCTCTGGAAAGTCTCCAGCCACGTTGCATTTACTAGGCAATGATTTTGCGCCTTGATGTACACCAGTTTCAGTAGTCATGTACTCATTGAAACGGCTGAACGAACTAGAGCATGACACTATTATCTAGATATGGACAGTCTGTCACTGCTTGGGTAGTATAACATCGATTGCACCACGCGGCATTGCAACATAATATTGGTTCAACGAGAAATCGCATTGCGCGCTACTGCCCTTTTCTCGTCTGTTGCAAACGTGACTTCACAAATATAAAACATTTCGATTGTGATTTAGGCCATATTTGAAATGTACGCAATGTTTTATATTTGTGAGCAACGTATGTAATCTACGATGACGTAAAGCATGTCACGTGCTTGCCATCGAAGTTAAGTCGGGTCTGGCAAATGCGGCGGTATGTGTTTGTAGTTACTGTTTAGATATGTGCAGTGACATAACTTCACCTCTTCACCTAAGCTCTACCACGTGGCACGTGGAATACACGCACTAGCCAGAGATGCCTGGACGGACATAGCGGGGCGCGTGCAATGCGTGTAGCTAAGACAGGCATCACGGCCTATAAATCACTCAGTGCGACTCTATTACCGGCGCTCGTATCGCAGATAGATACTCAGCAGGTAGCCGATGGAGACATCAGCCGTCAAATTGGTTCCAGCGAAGAGACAGTAAACCATTCTCGTGTACGGTATCACTGTCTGGTCGCATCCCTAGCGGGAGGCCAGACTAATTGGACGAGATAATTCACCCTCTTATAAAGCACACACGTCGCTGGCCGGACCACGCGCACGCATCCGAAACAGCGACTTCCGGTGACAGCCGATGTTGCGAGGACTGCAGAATTAATGTGCGCGCCTGAACAAACTGGGCGCTTTCAAAACGTCAGCGTGATTCCAACATCCTTTGTGTTGTCTCGCCACCTGGTGTTTAATGTGTGAGTGAACATCGGTCGTGCTGTCCACGTCATCCGTCGTGTAATGACTACACACGTTGCGTGTGGTGTGGTGTGTGTGTGTGTGTGTGTGCGTGCGTGCGTGCGTGCGTGTGCGTGTGCGTGTGCGTGTGCGTGTGCGTGTGCGTGTGCGTGTGCGTGTGCGTGTGCGTGTGCGTGTGCGTGTGCGTGTGCGTGTGCGTGTGCGTGTGCGTGTGCGTGTGGTGTGTGGTGTGTGGTGTGTGCTAGCGTGTTTATATGTATGTATGTATGTATGTATGTATGTATGTATGTATGTATGTATGTATGTATGTATGTATGTATGTATGTATGATTATATATATATATATATATATATATATATATATATATATATATATATATATATATATATATATGTCAGAGTGTTTCCCGTCGTGTTACCACTGATATATATGTAACTATTTTATAACGAAACATATGTAATAATTTTATGTCAACACAGTAACAAATGTCGTGGAAGATCACATCAATTACACATATTATGTAATGATAACATCATAACATGGTTGATTCCAACACGCACGTGCAGCTTGATGTAGTACTGTGACCAGTATTCGCCAGTTGGCAGTGGTATCAGGGGGTTCTCGTCGGTCACTCCGTCCACGCCTTGGTCCGTCTGTACATGACACGATAAAGTGAAACAAAGTCAATAGGCGCTCGAAGTAAGCGGCAAATGACACGGTGCGTGCCATTTCCACATTTGATTCCTCTTCTTCTACGCGTCAAACGGGTCATTCCAGTTGTAACTTCGTAATGCGTGACCAAGGGACGAAGATGGTTGCCTAGGAGGCAGAGAAGCCTTAGTTCACGTGGCTACTGAAGACCGGACAGCGATAGAGATAGGATATCAGCACGTACATACCGTGGGCGTTGAGAAGCCCCTCGTTACGGCGTGCTGGTCATTACATGGGCGATGACGTTGGTTATATGACGGGCTCCACCCGTGGCAAGGAAACACTCGTGTCATCTTTAGACAAGGGAGCATCGCGACTAACCGGTACATACTAATGTGGAATAATGATAAGAACTGGCGAGTTGCCACGTAGAAGAACCGTACTCAGTTCGAGCAAGCAAGTAAGTGTATACCATCATGTGTGAGTGAGTGCGTGTGTGCATGTGTGCGTGTGTGCGTGTGCTTGTGCGTGTGCGTGTGCGTGTGCGTGTGCGTGTGTGTGCGCGCGCATGTGACAATGTGAGACTATGTGTGAGTGCGTATGACTGTGTGTAAAACTGTGTGTTTGTATGTGCGTATGTGCTGCGTGCGTGTGTGCGTTTGTGCGTGTTAACGAGGCTTCCTCCTCTGAATAAATTCAACACCAGTTTGTTTAGATATGTTTCGAGGAAGTGTGATCTTCTTGTGAACAATATTGTATATATTACTTAGTGCTACTCAGGGTGAACCAATTCATTTGAGAGAAAACACGGCATCTTAAGACAATTCATGTGATATATTGATAAAAAGAAAATTAAAATAAATACTAATACCAATATTGGGCTCACTCTCTCTCTTTCTATAATATATATATATATATATATATATATATATATATATATATATATATATATATATTCACAAACACACACTCTCTCTCTTTCTCTCCTCTCTCTCTCTCTCTCTCTCTCTCTCTCCCTCTCTCTCTCTCTCTCTCGATGCCGACTTGATTAACTACACCTTTCAGACGACCGTATCCTTCCACTGCTGCGTTGGCTGCCCTTCTCAAATGCTATTGTGACGTTGTTGATGTCAGCGCGCCATTGCTGGTTCTGTCTGCCTCTTGTTGTCTTGGTTTTTCGGGTTTGTCATTAACCAAATGGCAACGTTTTACAATAATATTCGTCCACAGCACTCGACTCAGTCGACTTTTAATGTACATACATCAAATCCGAGCAGAAGCAATACACAGTCTGCAGCAGTTTGTTGGGATTATGCATGTCATTATTGCAGATCGTGTTGTTGACGTTTTAGTCTGATACATTGATACTGATTGCCCGAGGAAATAACATGGACCATATTTCCATCTGGCAGACCTTTCACCTGTTCCGACGTTCTAAAATCAACCACAACAAAGATAGACTGGTTAGTTCTTTGATAATATACTTGGAGTACAGCTGAACACACAGCGGTTTCACCTGTGTAGACGGGTCCGTTATTCGTTGACGTGTTAATTCGCTATGACGTGTGTAGCTTAAAATACTCTTGGTGTAACTACGGAAACGTTACGTTCGATGTTAGTTTTCCTGTGTATTTCCGGTAACTACCTTCCCTTGCCAAATGTTACGACACACCGGTAGTGGTGACAGGACAGAGGTTTTACGGAGAACAGGCGAGAAGACGACAATCGGAAATTCACGATAAGGTCATCAATAGACGACAAATCACGGACCCTGTTGAGGAAAACAAGAAACAACGACGAGTGTATATGTCATGATTGTCTTCTGA